>CAJNOQ010002609.1:0-23478 GCA_905250885.1 Didymodactylos carnosus | reverse complement strand
AGGCGAAGTTTTTTGAAAATCGATTTTCAGAAAGAATTTCCTACAGAAATCAAGTAGTTTGCGAGCACCTTCGCAATAACGAGTCTATAATAATTTACCTTAAAACAAGTGATGAAAATAATATCTGTCTTTGAGCATCATCTTATTTATTCTGACTGAAAAAGACGTAAAATTTCAGTTTTTTTGACGAAAAACAGGGTAAAAAGAGCAAATGTTTCAAAAATTTCAACCTGGTGAAATAGCGGTCCTGTCCGGTACCGAACCGGTTCTAGCTCTACATGGAACTGCTCTTACGAATTATTTAGGACCGTTGTATAGAAATTTGTATCAGAACACAAATAGAAGTTGAACTCAAGTCAAAGATTAAAGAAAAAATATTATGACAAAGAAGAATTTATATAGGGAAACATTCGATTATACAACATATGTTACGTACATTTTCTTGATGATCCTGTTTTGACTTTATATAGACAATTCTATCGATATATTTGTTTGTTACTGGAACTAAATTTTGATGAAAACGATGCATTTTCTATTTCAATTTAATGAATGTATTTTGTTTAATAATTCATTGAGACAAAATGATGTTTTCTGTTTTCATTTCTTCATTTAAACATGAGTATCACAAAAAAAAAATCTCGTTGTCATCTTTTTTTTTGCACACTAATTCACGGTTTGAAAAACGAAAAACATTACACTTTGTTAGGTTTTATTCGTTCTATCGATCCATATATGACTTCGAATTTTAAAATGTATAATAGAACAAAAACTTAATTAAGTAAGAAAACATTGATTTTTCTGATGAGATTTTTTGTAAAAATTTTAGCTCTTTGTCAGGGAAAGGTTTCATTATCTAAAAATGTGAATTTATGGGTAACTTTGGATGCTCGATCACATCGGAGTACAAAACAAGCAGCTTAGGCTTTGACTGTCTTATACATGATTGATATTTCCACGAAACCACTCCTACGAATTATTCTTGTATCGAAGTTTCATAAAACTTGTATCTTCTCTTGTTAAGATATGAAAAAGTTCATAAGATTTTGTACTTCCAATTTAATCAAATTTTAACAATAGTCATATGTAATGGAAAAAAGTCACACTAGAAATGCGTTAACTGGACAAGCCTTACAAAAAAATTATCTAGTAGAAAAGCATCGATAAAAAGGGATCTTAAGTAGCGATCCGTATGGGCAAAATTTTTTTGCCTCTGCCCGCAGCTCTGTCGCGAGTGATTGCCCGTGTTCTTACAGAAAAAAACTTTTTTTCTCTCTGATGTACTACAGACGTGGTGGTATTTTTTTGAAAAACCCATGCCCGCAGTCACGGAAATTCTCATCCCCGTGCAGATCTCTAGTCCTAAGAAAGAATCAGTGAACATGGACTAAAAATCTGTGAAGAGATGAAAAACTCTTAAATTAACTGTCTATCTACTTTTTTTTCGTTATGTACTTGATTTCTTGAGATGAGAAAGCGAGAACATGCTTAGAAGAGATAAAAATTTCTCTGTGAAAAATGACAACGAAGAATCAAAACTGATTAGCAAAAGTCTAAATAACTATTATTTTGATTGTCATTTTATTTGTATCTCTTCTCAGTCATTGAACGTTGAGTCTACTCTCTCTACACTCTTCTCTATATCAGATGGTGCATTTGTCATTTACACTCGAATTAATGTGTATATTCGAGGCTAAACATTCAGAACTGTTGCATAGAAATTTGAAACAGAACGCAAATAGAAATTGAACTCAAGTCAAAGATTAAAGAAAAAATATTTACGACAAAGAAGAATTTATATAGGGAAACATTCGATTATACAACATATGTTACGTACATTTTCTTGATGATCCTGTTTTGACTTTACATAGATAGTTCTATCGATATATTTGTTTGTTACTGGAACTAAATTTTGATGAAAACGATGCATTTTCTTATTTCAATTTAATGAATGTATTTTGTGTTAATAATTCATTGAGAGAGAATGATGTTTTTTGTTTTCATTTCTTCATTTAAACATGAGTATCACAAAAAAAAAAATCTCGTTGTCATTTTGTTTTTAGTAACAAAAACGACGTGAACAACGGCATGCGCTCTATATTTCAATATTAATTTTATTCATTCAATAACAAAGCGTTTTTATTTATTATTTTATTTTTTTTATTTTTATCATTAAAAAATATACTCAAATATTTTATTGAAGTGCTGATTTCAAGGGTGAGAATGAAAACATTTTCATTTGAAGAGAAAATGAGAAAGAGAAAGAACAATTAAGGAAATAACTAACGTCGGACATTGACAAAACTATTAGGTACTTAGTTAAATGACTGATGTTTTATTCTTTATGATTGAGTGAGACTAATAAAAAAAAAGGATAGAAAAATAGTATCGATTCTGAGATATAATACTGCAAAAACAATGTATGAATGTGTAATAACACTAAACAACGTCCTTACTTGCCACAACAATCCTGCTCGCTCAAGAAATGTATTATCTCAATGAATATCTCACCTTGAAGGTTACCGTTCCCGGTATAAAGTGCTAGAAAGTTACACTTGTCAGTATCAAGTCAGAGTTGGAATCGGTATCGAGTCGCCCGGATTAAACTTTTCAATCTGCCAATTTTTTACCGATTTATCTTTAGAAAATTATTTTAGGTTTTTTCTTCTTTTCAAATCACTTTTTTCAGCACAAAGAGAAAGGAATTTCTTTTATTATGGTAGCAAGGATTATTCGTTATTAGACAATAGTCACTGAAGCCAAAAACTTACGTGATTTTCTTTTTTTTCATGTAAATTTCAAAAGTGTAAACACAACGCCTATAATTTTAAGAAGGGTTTCATAGAATTTCGAGCTATAAATTCAACGACTAATGAGCCATATACGTGTATTCATAAACACAAAGTAATTAGTTACGATTTATTCATTTTTCTTTATTTTTTTCTACTTTATTCACAAAATAGTATAAAGAAATATATCGGTCAGAACTGTTATCATTTTTGTTCACTTTGTTTGTATTTTGTCTAACGATCACGTCACTGTCTTATTTATTCATTGCTGACAACTGCCTATATTTTTATCTCTTGAAAGTAGATGTGGGCGAGTGGGACCAAAGTTTTTCAGTCCCGGTCCCGATCCCGGCCTCGGAAGGTTTTTATGGTCCCGATTCTTAAAGCAATTCTGCTCACACGAAAAAAATACTCTGTTTATGTCGGAAAGTTCACGAGTTTCTAATCGACAGTTATTTGTTATTTGTCCCTTAATAGATGAGGTATGCCGTATGTTTCCACATGGCAAACCACCCCCTCGTTTGGATATAGTTAGTCAAAAAATATTGACTTACTCAGAAATTTTTTAAGAAATTTAAGTTGAGAAACTGCCTTTTATGCACCTGAGTAGGTGATTTTCTCTAGCGTCTGAGTAACTCATTTATTTGCTGAGAAACTCGCTCTTATGCACCTGAGTAATTGAGTGACTAACATTTTTTTTCTGAGTAACTGAGTTACTCAGAAAAAAATTTTAGTCAAAAAATGCGTAACTCAATAAAAAACCTTAGTTACTCAGCAGGCTCACCACCCCCCACTAAAACTATTATCGAAAACACTGCTGGAATATATTTGAAAATTAGAACATTTTGAAAAAAAAGGATTCAAACATTTTTAAGAGCAAACAACATATGATTAATTGGACACATCTTTTGTCTTCTATATCAAGCATAAACTCTGACAAATATTCGAATATATAGGGCATGTACAAAGTGAATATCTGCAGGGAACACCGGTTGACAAATAATCACATGGAATACTTGTCAGACATTTTCCATCCAATAAACATAATACACAAAATATTTGAACTGGATGCACTTACTGGGAAAAAATCTTGACTAAAAATATCCTTAAAAAAAGGTTCACGATAAAGAAAGATATTTGAAAATGGCTGCTAAATCCTATTACAAAAACATCAAAAAGGCTTTTAAAGACGGTTCCTCAACTATTTTCTTTATTGTAAACTCTTATTTTAGGGTTTTCTACTCTACAATTTTTCTAGAGTGTATAAAAAGTTCATCAGTTATTTTGGCATCGTCTGATTTGGATTCATCTGAAAAATCATATTTATTCAAATTTATTCGAGTCACGTGCTCTATAACCACAATAAACAGTCAGATCTGATGTGACTAATGCTTAAAAATATCCTATTCAATTAATCCAGCTTATAGTTTTTGTAAGTTTTTTAGATGGTATAATAAATATTTTCTTTTTTCATCATCGATAATCTTAATTTGCGTCTGAAGAATTAAACAAGCTATAATAATAATAGCAAAAGCACTAACTTTTGCACATATAGAAATATAGCAGTAGAGTTCATACCTTTGAATCTCAACTAATCTTTGTAACATCATTTGATGATTGACACACTCGAAATTTAATCAGCAATCATTGTGTAATGGACAAATTTTGATAATATATTCTTATCTGGAATTTGTAATTGTGAACTATTATTCATGAAAATTTTTGCTAAATATTGTTGTTGTCGTTTCAACTAAGATGTAGAAGAACGAACAACGCTACTTTTTACGTAAAAGTCATAACGACAAGACAAATTTTGTTGCTGTGTTACGTTTTTTGACTGTTGAATCTTTTGATGTCATTCATCGTCGCATAATTGTTGTATCTAAGAAAAACATCTGCAAGGTTCAATGATTGAATTATTTTGTTCAGATCAATTCTAGAGAGAACGATTACAGTAGAACACAACGCTTTTGGTACCCAAGTAGAAGAAATCTGCTTTAGCTATTTCGTCAATCACTAGAAGAGGTTGATCTTTGAACCATTTGGCGTAGAACGTATAATGTTTCGGTATTTCTATGTATTGTTTGTTACACGACTAAGTTCATATTTGAATGATGATATAATCAATGATTCATTAACAATGGCTCTTTTTGCTACAGATGTTGATATAAGATCAACGATTATTCATTTTGTAGTTAAAAAGATAGCGGATTCAATCATTTGTGATACGCGGGACTGATTAAACTTTCAGTAAGAAAATGAACGTTTTTGAAATTCATTAACAATTGATAAATCAACAAATTTTCGCTCTTTTTTTGACACCAACTTGACTTCCTCATCATCTTTGTTTCCTTTCTGAATTCACATGAGATGATATTTTACTTGTCGATCGCCTGTGCTTTGATAGTATTCATAGTAAATCATTTGTGGATGAAGACGTTAATTCCAGACAATGGTACACACTGCCGAATATAATGTAGTATATTTGAGAAGTTAATAAACATTCTTTTTGTTCATCGATGATACTATGTACTATTCATTTATCCAAAATATAGTCAAGATAAAAAATACATCATCACTAACGTCACTAACAACTAAAATAAACAAATGTCTTCCAGCATTTGTTTACAATCACTTTGTCAATCTACATTGAGAAACAAATCGAATTTTCAAGGATTACAATTGGTCGAAAAATGATTTGTCCACCTTTATTTTGAATATTTTCCTTCAATCAGAGTACCTAGAACAAACTTGAAAAAAGATTTGAACAGATGAAAGAATTTTCAATCGCGTGTGATGTATATAAAGATTCCATCGAAATTTCTGACATCAAGGTCTATGGAACAACTTAAATCTCAGAAATATGCTTGCGTGAATTCGATCGAGAAAGTTCTTACAAATCACTCTGTCGTATAGAGCACATACGTCGGTACAAAATGAGGTATCTCCGAGCTCCCTACAATAGTAGAAATAAATCTGAAAATGCAGATCAATCTCACTGTCTAGAAAAAAAATTCGACTGTCTCAGTCGAAACAACATCTTATTCGATTTTAAACATGATATTTGTAAGCAGCATTAATAACTGCATCTGATTTACTGGAGCTTTTGTGAAAATATGACAAAAAATCATTAGTAGAGTGAATTACTTTAACATTTTTTTCCATCAAAAAAATTGAATCTATAGATGAAGATTTTCTATATCCACATCATTCATTTATTTGTTGAGAAATTGTATGATTTGCTCTGATGTTCAAATGAAATCGAATTGTCGTTTTATCCAACAAATCAATCTTTAGTTTAAATTTAAATTACATCAGACAGAATATGCAACTAACATAAATGACATTTATAGAGTAATATTTTTCAAAAATATCTGATAAATTTTATTTTATATCATATCATCTTGTTAACAAAGAACAAAAAATTAAACCAAAAAAATAATTTATATTTACTATACACAAAAATATAAGAATTGCACAAAAATAAGTCACTGAAAATAACTCTCTTCATCGCTGAATATCTCTATTCTCTATTCTACGCTTGGAAGCTCAATTCTAGTTGTGTTTGTCCTTGTTCACCTCCACTTACTGTTCCACTCGAATCAATGTAACGTTGAACATTTTGTGTTGAATAATAATTAGTTGGTGAGAGTATCTGTTCTTGACTATTCCGTTGTATTACTTGTTGTTCTTCACGTTTTTGAACTAATTTTACTGATGGTGGTGGAAAGTACATGACTGTTGGAATATCGATAGCACTAGACGGTATTTGTGTTGATTTGTAATTACCACTTGTTGAAAGACCATTAATTACGGGATTACTGTCTGTCAGACGAGTGAGACGATAATTGTGACGTTGAAGTTTACGCGGCTGATGATGATGATAATGAGTGTTGATACGACGAGTAGTGGACGAAGACGGTTGACGTTGTAAATGGCTAATCTTTAAACCAAGTAAATGTGGATCACCATTCACTATAGTCGACTAAGAATAGAGAAAGAAAAATATATTCTATTAAAATATTTTGTCAAAAACACTGTTCTATTTATAGAAATTACTAATTCTACAGCACATGAGAGCAATGATTGATCCTGTGAAACAAAAAAGATACCCGATTTGTTAGCTTCATTACAAGAAAAGGGAAGCATAATGTATTTGGCGGAAGCGAAGCAGACACATGTCTATATAGATTATTTACTAAGTGAGTATGTAACTTTATAAATGTTCAGTGAAAACAAAAGGTTTTATTACAGCATTAGCTAATCAAATAAAAGCGAAGTTCGTTGCGTTTCAATATAAACACTCTTTTGTCAAAAAAAGACTATTGAGTCACTCTGAGACATTTATGCAACTAAACACACTATAAAACGCTACATAAATAAGCAAAAGTAGAATATAAATATAATAGTGCAAACAGAAGGCGTCTATGTGTGTATGTACATGTGCAACTATCTACAAATCAAATCAATCACCACAACAAAGTGAAATATTACGAGGAAAAAAATGAATCAAACTACAGTGTATTTATTTTTAGTGAAAACTACCGGACAAAACCTTAACTGTCCGAAACAAAAGGGTAAAGATAAGTTTTAACAGATTTGAAACGGTCTAACTCTATTGCTCAGAATAATGGCGGATGTTAATGATGTGGGTAGAACAAGTCTAAATAAATACATAGTATTTATCTCAAAATTCGATTTTGTTATAAATTTGAGCTTCTTTGCTCAACTATGAGAAAACGATTAGTAAACTGATGATATTTATCAGTTATGAAAGGGAGAGAATACTGTTTGTTTAACTATGATCTTTGAGTAGACGAAGGATCAGATCCATAATTTAACTTTTCTGTAGACGAATATAGCAGATATTTTCGTTCAGTAGCAGTTTCGATTAGAAGA
The DNA here is from genome assembly GCA_905250885.1 of Didymodactylos carnosus. Classification (NCBI taxonomy): domain Eukaryota; kingdom Metazoa; phylum Rotifera; class Eurotatoria; order Philodinida; family Philodinidae; genus Didymodactylos; species Didymodactylos carnosus. The sequence goes on along the minus strand of CAJNOQ010002609.1, from coordinate 15,793 downwards.
AGGGAGCAAAATTTTATTACTTTGTTTAAAAACTTGCTGGAAGTCATTTTCAGGTACTGATGAGAAAACGGCTTCAGATGTGCCACCACTTTATGCTCAAAACATACATTAGTAGGGATAATCGATGGTCCTAATCTGAGAGTTATATTCTGCTCGTATTTAGATCGCTGTTCAGGATTTTGTCATGTAGCCCTCTAAAACCAGAAAATTCAGTTTGAATTGAGATGTGATTCGATATTTTCATTGAAAAATTTATGATGCCAATAAAACTTGGCGAAAAATGAGTAATTCGATGTCCTCTACAATCTAACGCTATAAACAGCATCTTGACCCAATAAAAAATTTAATTTTCAAGCCTAGAGAGTCCATCGTAAATTCTAAGCAGAGATCCAGATATGGCACAGATGGTAATCTCAAATTCGTGATCAGGATTATTGGCTATCTCTCCTATCCATGTAAAAAGCAATGGGACATCTGGAGTACTTTCCTCATCTGCAGTGAGACTGCGATATACGCAAACTTTTTTCAACCGAGTAACTACGACGAAGATACCGAAAGACCTTTCGAGCACTCCCGAATAGAGAGTGACTATCTTTAAAGAGTGAAACGTAGTTACTCAGAAAAAGTCTATCGCTAATTGCTAAAATCTTCTCCTCTCCGGATCGAAATCTGGAGTTCTATCAGAAACACTGTCGCTCAACACTGAATACAGCTACTTTTTTGTCTGAAAATGTGCATTCAAAATCAAAATAACAGCAGATATTAGTTAAAAGCAAAGCAATCCATCACAGCACAACATTACTTGGTTCTCACGTAATTTACCTTTACTATAACCTGACATCTTATTTAGATAACAAACTTCTGACATTATCTCAAACAGATGTCATGGTTATTTGCTTATAAACTCCCTACAATTAAAGTGAATGTCAATCATCTTAGAGCACGCACTATGACAATGAAAGATGGCTCACTTTAGTTTTTGTCATGTTTCCATTGTTGTTCGACGTTGGTGGCACGTATAATGTTTGTGGCTGAGGCTTTTTGTTAAGATTTGAGTGTTCATAGACGATCGTACGAGATTTTTTTACCTGTGGAGCTACTGAGGGAGTAAGTGATTTTCTTCTAACAGCACGCCTCAATCTTGAAATAAAATAAAATAAACAAAAACATATTACCTTTATTGAAGTAATAGAGTATGCGACTGACGAGGGAACCTCTTGAACTATCACATCGCTTTTTCATCCAAACCTAGTGAGTTATAGGTTATCAACTATGCTGAATCCGAATATCATAGTGGTAGTTGCTCAGGGGTCTTCAGATAGCGTTTTTCTGGAAAACCAGTTTGTCAGAAACTCTAAAAGGTAACCAAAACCTTTCTTAATGAAGCATAATTGTAGCGTGCAACTTTCTGATTAAAGCGAGACATCGCCCAGTTCTACACGACCTTTCGTTGCAAAGTTATAGAATTTACAAGAAAAGCTCTAAATGTTCATTATCAGCTCAAGGCTACAGAAACAAGAAATTAATTTAAAACTTTTCTTGTAAACCTTATAACTTTACACAGAGAGGTCGTGCGGAGAGAGAAACTTGCGGGCTACAATTATGCCTTGTTAAGAAAGGTTTTGGTTATTTTTTAGAGTTTCTGAAAAACTGGTTTTCCAGAAAAGCGCTCTCTGAAGGCTCCTGAGAAGATACCACTATGATATTCGGATTCAGCATAGTTGATAGTTTATAACCTACCAGATTTGGCTGAAAAAGCGATGTGACAGTTCGTGAGATCCCTTCGTGAGATAAGAATTACTTAAATAAACGGGTAGATGCGGGGTAATCTCAATTGTACTATGGTCGATCAATAATTCATTTGTTTCTATTCAAACTATCGCCAGATACTACATCTTCAAACCCTTATCGATAAATGCAACTGTTGCTATGGTGCGTACACATTTTTGTATCACTCATAGCTAAGTATTTTTCTATATGAATACTACGATCTATGAAAATGTCAAAAGTGTATGCAAATCGAAGCCCATATATATCTGGGACCAACGTATAAGATAGTGTATGGACAAACACAATTTCTCTAAAGCAGTGTGTCTAATTATTTTAACTTTTATAAAGTTTAATTTTTCATACTTTGGTATATTTGAACTGATAAGTGTTTTTAACCAATTTGTACAACAACTTTCATCGAATGGATTTGTATGATTTTTAAATTTTCCCGTCACTTGTTCGTTCGTTGTTCGTCCACGACAAATAAGAACAATATGAAAACCAGTGAGACCAGAAATAGGTATAGTAAATAACATAATAAATATAAGAAGGATAAGCGAGAAGATAGTTGATATCGATGTCAAATGAAATCGACCGTGTATAATAAAAAAATAAAGTGTAAAACTGAACACATTGAACATATGCAACATACAATAACATAAAAATTGAAAAAAATAACGATAATTACGACGTCCAACGCAATTATTTAGCCATGGACAATGATGATCAAATTGCTAGAAAGAAAAATCAAATATTTTCATCAATCAACAAGAAAACATAAAATTCGAACGAAAGTGCAAAAAAACGCCTTTTTGTTCACAGTATAAATTAATTATCAGCTGATAAGGGTATATAGAAGCATAAACTTGCCGATTACCCAATGTTGTCATTTTGTCTTCCTGAAAAAACGAAGACAAATACTAAACTTCTTCTACTGGAGAAACAATATTTGATTTTCTATCTGTACGATTTTCTAATAAACAGCATTCTTTCATTCCCTTGTGCTTGGTGCAAGAAACAAGTGGTAAACAGATGATTATTTTAATGCACAATTGCATTCGAATAATCAATGAATTCGCTCACAATACACTTAAGACAATAATAAACTCGTATATGATGCAGGGTAAAACCGTTTTTGAGTAAAGGGCACTTTCATTGATTATTGAGATATAAATATTTATAAAGTGTAGTAAAATAATATGAAAAATTAAACATGCAACATCTGACTAATGACAGCATAACAATAAATCGACGTTTACGCCGCTGAAAAAGTTCTTTCATCCGTAAGAAGAAGTCAGAATGATATAATTCATCGAAGTTATTTTGTTTTTTATTCAAAATGTATTCTACATTGTTATTTCTCTCCCTAACCTGTACCTATTGTGTTAACAGGACTTACATCAATGCAATAATCACAAACCGAACAGTGTGAACATCTCGGTGGACGGTAAAATTGACATGTTTGACACCATTTCATTCGACCATTTGTGCCGCAAATTTCGACTAAAACAGAGGGAAGAGAGAGTTAAAATATGGCTTGTTTCTTCTCTTCTATAACTTTTGCATATGGCTGATGACTAACAGCTATCCATTTGTTGTTGATAATACTGTACAAGTTTTCTTGACTTTGTTTCCGTCTCTCTAACAGTACATGCATATGTTACCTTTCGTAAAGTGAATAAATAACTTTAGAACGAAACATAATATGTATTAAATGGAAACTTAGAATTGGTTGATACGAAATAGAAAGATTATTAGAGTTACAAGTAGATACTTTAGTTATTTAAATAACAAACGCTTCAACCTCTTTTACGAAGGCCTTGTTCAGTGATAGTTTTGTTCATACACGGTAATAGATTTAACTAAATTCATTTTATATTCTATATATAACGGCAATAACGAAAAGTAAAATATGTCACTAACGAAGGCATCAATAAAAGAGATCGGAACGTTTGTTATTTAAATAAAATTACGGAACTAAACTTGTAACTCTAATAGTGTATTGAATGAACGCGAGTAATATTCAAATTTATCCTATATAGAGAGACATTTCCTCTACCGAAGGAACCGCCTCAACTGTCTCGCGAATTACGACTTCGTATTAACAATGGAAGTCTTCTATTGGAAGTAGATCTCGATGACACTAAGAAAAGCTCAAAAGAGTTCGGATCCATAGCCTACTGGTCAAAAGTTATGGTTGTTTTACTGGATTTTTGAGGCATATCAAGGTATTTTCCAAAAAAACGAATTAACTCTTTGAAGTCAGCTGTCGACAAAAGTCGACCTTATCTTCACCGAAAAAATTTATTCAGCCATGAAAGAGTTAAAGAATTTTGATTTAAAATCTTGTCTGTAGATAGACCTAATTGTCCTTAGAATATCCTGAAACAGCAACGAATGTGTCTTTCGCAAGATATTGAATTTACAGGTAAACTCGACCATTATGTCCTTCATGTGGCTATTTTTTGGAAATTAGGCCATGGGTTCGAACTCTTTTAGGCTTTTCGTAGTCTCATCGAGATCTACTTCCATGGTTAATACGGAATCGTAACCCGCGAGACGGTTCCCTTGTAAGAGAGAAATATCATAGCTGGAAAAAAATGTTCGCTGAACACCCTACGTATCTATGCTAAGCAGTATCGTTATCGGAAAAAAATGTTCGCTTTAAACGGACAACTTGTTTTGTTATCTATTAATGGACACAACTTACCTGTTTTATAAAATGTGGTTTCATCTTGATCATTTTCATCATGTGTTGCTTTCTCATATCTGCCAGGATCCATAAATGTGGCAAGTAAAAAGTTCATAATGGCGAAGAGAAGAACAATCGACTGAAGAATGGGTATGACAAGTGAAACGTGTCGTGTCACATACGGACAGACAAAGATGAAATAAACTGCAGACAGACCAAGTAAGATGAGCCAAGCAATCGATGATGGTAAACGTCGTTTAACATATTTTGTACATTTACGTAAACGAGATGTTTTTGCTACACGAATACTGTCTCCACGAGACGACTCAGCCATGTTATGTGTTAAAAGATTCAAGAAAACATCTGCAAGTAGAAACAAAGCGCAAGAATAAGCACATAAAAGTCAATGTACCTTCTAAAAGAAATTCATTTTAATTAATTAAAAAGAGTACCTGTGAGAAGAAAAGAAGTTATCAATTGATATTTTTGAAGGTAAACTTGACTCAATATGTCGCCATATATATCCTGATTTTGATGAAAAAAGTTGCTGTCAAACGAGTAAAAAAATCTCATTCTTGATTTTAGTGTTCTTTTCTTACCACTTGCAATTAAAACTAATTAAAAAACGTAAGAGTTTATAGAGCGCTACTATTTGTCAATTTTGTGAATCAAACCATCTTCATAGTTCAGACAAAATCATCAATATTTCTAATGAGAATATTGGAAAAAACGAGTTTCTAAAACTTTTCTACAGCTTTTTGGGTTAGTTCACACTTTCCCTTAAAACTGAGTAGTGTAAATAACTTTGTTTTAGAGTGAACATTCACTTTGCTCTTGTCATATATCAGTAAAAACACTAGAACAACAAAGTGTACAACAGTTCATTGTAAATTGTCCGTATACTTTTTTTGAACGGGTATAATTTATCCTAAAAATTACTAACTGTCATATTCTTAACTTATACTGAGATGATAAATACTCACTACATACTGTTTAAACGAAAATGCTTGAGTGGCAGATCACGGACAGGGGCGTGCCTACTAAATGGTTACCACCCTCTGGTTTCAGAAAAAGTTACTATTTTGTGTATTTTATTCTTCAAAACATTTTTTTTCTAGAAGAATGAAAACTATTTTTGGCAGGACCACCCCCCTGCTCTGACATGCTAGCTACGCCTCTAAATCTATCTGTGAATCACAGCTAAGTCTATCCGTGAATCACAGATAGACTTTTTTTTTATAATTTATGGCTCGTTTGCCTTTCCTGTCTACACCTAACAACAGAAAAGCAATTGGCATCGATCGTGAAATAAACAAAAAATCAACAGAACAGACAAGAGAGCATATTCGTATATATGCAGCAAGAATAAAAATGCCAGTGTATAATTCGCCATTAATCTAACTCAATGGCAAAATGAGATAGCTCCATCACGAGGATGATAATATATAACTTTATAAGCAGTTATAACTTTCGACGACGAATTAAAGATGAAATTATTCATTTAATTATCGGTTTCATCAATGTAGTATCTCATGAAAAAGTTCTCTACATGACTGAACCAGAACGCCATCTTACGCACCATTATAGGCTAGGAATCTAAATTTTTAAATAAACTTCTCAACCACTAATAGACTTTCATCTAGGATTCACTACTCACTGGAAATAAAACTGAAAAAATCTGTGGTATTAAGCTGAGTTTCACCATTCTGCATGATTTTCAAAATCTAGCGAGCTGCTCCACAGAATGATCTGAAATATCACAGTGATTCAATCGTAGTTTTTTTATGATCGTTTATCAAAAGTGATAAAACGATCAAGCGTATTCCCTCATGTTTTTCCTGTTAAAATTATATTTTAGAACCATACAGTCTATTGTATTTTGATTATTTTGAGATATAATTTCCTGGGATCACATGAGCCTGTTTTAACTTGAATAATGCATAAACAACATCATGAAATGTATCATCTACAGCTACTCTACTTTTTGGATCGTCTTTTGTCTAATAAATCCGTGCAATCAGAGATAGCTGGCACCAGTGGCTGACTATTAAAAAACAATTTTTCGTGTAAGATACTTAGTGATGGTAAGAAAGGAGAGAGAATTCTCACTCCAGAGTATTAATACTACATCTCTATTAGTAGAGATGCATTTTTTTTTCGTATGAACGAGTGACATGGATGGCTATTTGCGTTTTTTTATTGGTTGATTAACTGATTAATTACGTTATAAGATTAGTCAGAAATAAGCGGGCCGGGTATCTGAAAAAAGGAAAATTGGAAGTTGTTTTTGCTTTTTTGTTTTGTTTTAGAAAGCCATATAATATTTATTCTTTGATGAAAAGCGAACAATTACTCTGCTTTTTAGATAAGTATATTGGTTTTTCCTAAACTAATTTAGAATCTATTTGCTTTGTGGATTTTTTCTTGTTTTAGGCTCGATATTGCTGTAAGTTTGATCTTCTATAGTGAAGTTATTTTATTTTCAATCGAAAAAAGAAAAACATCAACAATAATAATAATTGTGTTTTTATGAGTACAAAAATCAAGCTAAAACGTTCGTTTAATGTTTCCACTCGTATAGTTCTCTTCTTTCTATTGTAAATATTTTAGAATTTCTTAGATTGTATCCGGGCCCATTTCCAATGTTAATAATACACATGTTTGTACGTTTCTTTTTTGTTCATGTATTTCGAGGTTGATACAAAATAGATGATGCTAATGAAAAGATTACGCAATAAATATTTCTCGATTATTACACATTATCGAATTAGATCGATGAAGATACATTAATATTTACGTGAACATTAATCAACATTGAACTAGCCAAGTGAGTAAACCAACAAATAAGAATGTAAAGGATGATGGAGGAGCCAAACACAGAAAAGAGGTATGGAGAAAAAGGGTTGGCACCGCATTGAGCGACCATGTGTAAGAAAACGGACTTTTTTGTGTATATCAGTTTTATCTCTTTTGTAATGTACTAGTACACTACCCGTGCGCTACAACGGCTATCGCTTCTCTGTTATAGTAAATATTGTTTCTTGTCCTGTGCAAAATTAGATAGTTTGACAGAATTTACGTTAGCTTTTCCTCGCTTTTTTATGTTACTCATATAGTAAAATTTTCAAGAAGATATGGAATCTGTTCCCGATATTCTATCTATGTTTTTCTTTCCACAAACATTGTATCGTCCTCCTGATGTCTCGCAGTTGTTTTGAAAGATAATTGGAAATGTGTAACGGAGAAACTTTTTATTGCACACATCTTTTGTGAATGTGAGCAAACTGTGATACATAGTGACTATGAATAAATGATTGAAAGAGATAATCTTCTTGTACTTGACGTTTTTGTGTGATACCAGTTGTCTGTAGTGTGCTGAGATTAACGTCTCGAGTTTGTAGCGAAGAAGTGGCGCATTCAGTTAGCCACAGACCGCAGTTATAACCATCATGTTGTAATACTAAACCAACTCGTTCGATAATAGCAGAGTTCGTTGATATTATACCCGAGTGTATAGCATTTCGTACATCTTGAGGAACTAACGAGGGAACGTTCTCAGGTGTCGGATTCCGATTTCCTTCGCTCATATGCCGATCGATAGATCATATGGAGACATGAAAAAGCCTAAAAGGATAGCGGCGTAATTTGCTTCCTTCATAAATTATACGCGTTTTTGTAATTTTCCCAGCGGAAAATCCAAGAAATTGAAAAGTTCATAACTCCGTCAAATTTTTGAGTATCCGCTTGAAACTTTTACACAAGATATCTACCCTAATCTAGTATTTACGCTGAAAGTTTCAGCCTTCAAACATGTTTCATTTCAGAGATATGGAATGTTTCATTTTTTTAAGGGATAGAGACAGAAAAACAGCTGTCTGTGGTTATTCCTCAAATACACTTTATCTTTTCTTTCTAATCAGCTGATTTTAGTTTAGCTCCCTCGCATACAATCAGATTAGTTCCCCGAAGTTTCAGCCGATGACTCGCTATAGCTGATATCAGTCGGGATATATGAAGACAAATCCTGGTCCGTTCGATAATGTACAACAGATTTGTTTCGCTTTTGAGTCGAATCGATGTCACACACAGAACTGTACAAACATTCCTTTTATAAGATGTGCTTTTTGTTCCAAAGTTTTTTGCTTTACCGAGTTTTTTACCATTATAGTTACCATTATCACTGAACTCTAACATTTTTTGTTCAAGCCTGTTACTTGTTGGCAGAAGTTGATTTTCATTTTGCAGACTTTAAAGTTTGTACATAGTTCATGTGGCAATAAAAGGTTGATGTTCATATATGAAAAACTTCTTTCCGGCAGTTCTAACGTGAGACTTCTCCTGGGATCGAAGGATGACAGACATTACAGTGAGCGCCAGCGATTCAGAAAAGTTCTCAAAAGCTGAACATAAATAAATATAAGCCCAAATAACTCTCGAAGCGATGAGGTAATACTGACAACTATTCCTTGATACACGAAAAATTCCATATCTCTGAAATGAAACATGTTTGAAGGCTGAAACTTTCAGCGTAAATACTAGATTAGGATAGATATCTTGTGTAAAAGTTTCAAGCGGATACTCAAAAATTTGACGGAGTTATGAACTTTTCAATTTCTTGGATTTTCCGCTGGGAAAATTAGAAAAACGCGTATAACTTATGAAGGAAGCAAACTACGCCGCTATCCTTTTAGGCTTTTTCATATCTCCATATGATCTATCAATCGGCATTTGAACGAAGGAAATCGGAATCCGACACCTGAGAACGTTCCCTCGTAAGTGATCTAGTGGATTGATGTAATAGATTCTAATATACGGTTCATGAGCTCTAGGATGGACAACCACGGCTAATAGACAATGATTTCTATTCAACTTGATTGGAATTAGCAGTTCATTGACATTTACAATGGACGCGTCTGTTAACCGTTGGTGCTGACAGGTATTTAGCGCTGTCAATAATTCATGATGTTCGAAGCAACGGCGCAAAAGTGTAAATATGTCGGTGGTTCGATGTTAACTGTAAAATATTGGCTCAACAGCATGACTTAACAAACTATGACTGTGTTGGTCATTATACGACAGATCATATTGTCTTTTGTACAGTTTTAACCGTTGTGCTTCTTCTCTTTCGTTTCTTTTGGTTTACTCTTCTTAATATCTGTTGGACTACGCTTACCAATACATTTTCTTTTGTGTAGTTGGTTTCTCTTTTGTTTGTGAACTCACAGCCGTGTCTTTTCTTTGTATATTTTCATGAGTCGCTTCTTCGTTTGATAAGTCGAAGTCCATATTGAATAGTTCATGCATTGTGGCATCATGATAGCTGTAATAAGCTGGGATTATTGTTGTTTTTTGATGCACTGAACTGTCCAGTTTGACAAAAACACAATCTAATAACGTTGTCATCCGTTGTGCCATTAGACTAGAATAGTCGTTTTCTTCTAAATAAGTTTGAATTGGTTGATCGGAATCTTTTAATCTTCATACATTATGGTTATTACGTACTCTTTCGTTTATAACTGTTTTTACACAGATATATTCAATATTGCTCACCGGTAATTGAATCTTCGATATTGTGAAAATGTAACCGGAGTTAAGATCGATCGTTAGTGTCGACATATCGATATTTCATTCGTCGCATTTTTCCTATTGATTCTTGTTATAAGCTTTATTGAAAAAGAAAAATGAAAAAGTTAGAGAAGATCAGTACAATAATGAGAAGAAGGAGGCGAGCCCATTGCATCTTTACATCATTGAGATTGATTCTTCAATCCTTTCATCACAAAAAAATGCGTCTTCTATTAATTCTGTTAAAAAAACGCCTTGTAGTGAAATCGTCTGAGCGATGGATGTGTGACCCTGCACAGCTGTTGAGTATTTTGCTGGATTTAGAATAACTTCTTGAATTATGAGACCTTGAACTTTATGTACCGCTGAGGCCCATCTAATCGTAAAGGAAACTGTTTGTCATTTTTCTTTCTTTCATCGCTTTCGAACCGATTGTTAAATCATTCAATGCACAATGTTTCATCTCTTCTACAAAGTGCACAATTTTCCTGATGTTTTAGTCCACAGTCTGTATTATATCAAATTTCACTCTTATTTTCTCGACTATTGTTGAATTTGAGCACGTAATAATTTCGACGATTGTATCGAAAACTCCTTTCACTATTCTGTCTGTTATTACAACTCGTGTACATACGGTTACTTTTGGATTCTTATAATTGTTCATTGTCACTTCTTCTTTGCGTATATCAGTCTACGACTTCAGCTCAGTGTGGTTTGAGCACCCGTCGTTTTTATTTTCCTTGGCGGAATATTGATTATATTCACACATACGACTTTTAACATGTTTGCATTGTGATTATCGACAAATTTATTCCATGAAAATAAATATGTCGATTTTTTCCGGTATAATTTTTGCTTGCAGCTTGTAATACAGGTTCCCAGTAGTTGTTTATCGTCTTTTGTTAACGATTTTGATTCCCGTTTCTTACGTAATCTGTTACACATAGTCTAGAACTGTGCATTCTTCACCCTTTGACAAATAGGTAGCTGCGAGCATTCGAATAAATTCGTCCCGTAGCAATATTGTTTATAATAAAGGAGTGTACGTAATTTTTGTATCTGTTTGCAACAGCTTCTTTATCTTCTTTTCGGCTGCTGAACAATACTCTCCCCTTTATCTTCTATTAAATCGTTCTCACTCAAATATTCGAATGCTTCTTGTAGTTCTTTACTAATTTTTGTTTCATAGCGTGCCTGGATTTGTAAAACTATATCTTTTGCTGATTGTTCATCGTCCGTTTCATTCAAAATTTTACCTTTGTATAAAAACTCTGAATATAGCTCTTTTAGTTCAGCTTCGTCTAGAATGAGCAAATATAACCGCACCAAATTTTCGTAATACTTCTCGGGATCATCGTCTAACTTAAAATATGGTGCACGTATAACAGCTTGTTTTCCCTTTCCGGCTCACACACCAAATTCCAGTGTTGTCAGAAACAATATTTTTTACTCGTTCTTTTGGAGCCGATAGATTTTTTGCGTATTATATGAAATTTAGAAACAAAATCAGCTAGACAAATATTGAAAACGAGATCAGGTCTTTCAAAATATTTACCAACATAATTACTCCAAATTGGATCTCTTTAATCGTCTTTTCCTTCTATTAACTTTTGAAGATAACTCATTGACTTTGCCAAACGGAAACAATCGCGATCAATCGGAATAAATTCGACTTTTCTGCTCGCTTCTTTCAGTCGCATGTTGCACGCTCTGTAGATTACTTCTTGAACACAAACTTTCCCGTGTTGAAAATAAACATCTGATAAGACTGTTGCACAGGTATCCATAACAAACTGAACATCTATATTCGCTTCCCAGTTTCGTATGGACTTTTCATTGTAGTTACTCACCCAACGTTCAGAAGGAGCTCGTTTGAGAATTTACTGTTCCGGCAGTAAAAACTATTTGCAGTGCTTTTTTATATTGATCACAATTTCAATTCACTTTTTTAAAATCTCATCGAAATCGTGAAAATTAATCGGCATTTTATCCTATTCCATGTTTAATAAAAAATTGTTTATTTATTTCAAAGTATCTATCTATTGCTTCTTTTTATCAATTTTCATCGTCCAAGAACTCATTGTAACTTACTAAAAATGTTCGTCTAGAAATTGGTTTGAGGAAAAGAAACCAGTAGGTTTTATTCCATCGTTCACAAGATTTATCAAAATTCTGAGAATGTGGTTGTACATTTGTAATGTGTTCGTTTAAGTCCCGTTTTTTTCTCTCCTCTTACATTCGACAAGTGTCATATTTGTCGATGAATTTTGCTACTTCTTCGTCTAGTACCTCTCCATACTTTAGAGCATCTTTTACCCATATAGCCATGTGTATGTGAGACAATCTACATTTCTGAAACTTAACATGATAAAAATAATCTTCAACTTCTCCAAGAACAAGACATTTAGATAGAATAAGTTGTTGAAAAAAGGATCTGAATCTCTTGTCAAACAGTTGAGCGATCATCACAAGATTACTCTTCAACAGAAAATTTGTTTCATCATACGTATATTTCTGTTTTATAGGCATTTTATGATCTTTTGCTAAAAACTGCAACAGTTCAGACCAGTGAGTATGAGCTGCCGGAAGACTGCAAAACCGTGTTGGAAATCCGAGTTATCTGATCATAGCGAACAGTTTGGTCAGTGTACTGGACCAGTACTGTGGAGTTCCTCTCACTTTTTGTAAATGTTTAAATATAAGATCCTTTTTTGAGCAGACTTGAAACATCAGCCTTGTTTATGAGATTTTTCGTTGTTGCCAGTGACTTTTGGCAACTTTATCTCAACTGTAATTCTATACCGGCACTAGTCCGCTGAATATCTGCTAAGTATTGAAGAAATAAAATATAATGAGAATCAGAAACGTAACGAAAATCAGCACTGCAACAATCGACTATTAGCAGAAAGTCCAAGAGTAAGATTTTTTTGATGTTCTGTGTGAAATATGTTTCTTCCATCCAGCAATAAATAAGGAAACGGTTTTTCTTCTAATGCTTTTTCTTTAAAGAACGATGTCAATCTATGTATCTAAGCTGGTACAACACATCTTACGATTTTCTCAAAGTCTATTTAATCCTCTGGATTTATTGATTGCAAACAAGTATTTGTAGGAATAGAGTATATTATTCTTAGGTCATTTTCATCGTCCTTTTTATCTCCAAATATCTCGTTATCATCTGCCTGGTCTTCGTCCAATTCTTCTTTCTAACTATTTTTGTTCGTTACGTCAGCTAATGGAGGTTTGTCCCAGTTAAAATAGTCGTAATCTTTTTCTTCGATTATAATATTTTTGTAAAATTCGTTTATTATCTGTAAAACACGTAAGATAGAACGAACATTATCAGGCTGAATAACTTGGTATTTATACTATCCATGACAATTTAAGCAACTCAGCAGTATTCCTTGTTTCAATTTTCTATTGGATTCGTCACAGATCTATTCTCTGTTTGCTATCCCATCATAGTCATCTTTGTTTACATATTTTCCTGTGAAACAATCTACTATCTCCTACAAATTACCAAGTTATACTTTACCTAGATACGTTTTTCTCTGACAAGCACGTACTCACTATAAAAACTATAAAAAGTGGAAAAGCAGAAAAATGCAGAATCCACAATATCCCGCATCTTGATGTTTATTCTGAGGTATTCTATCATATTGTGAGCAAAATTTTAGTAAAATTCTCATTATGTCTCACAATCATACAAAATGCTGCGACAGTTTATAATTTTTCGCGAAATTATGGCATATTGTGAGACATAATGGGAATTCTGCTAAAATTTTGCTCATAATATGATAGAATATCTCAGAATAAACGTCATGATGCGGGATATTGTAGATTCTGCTTTTTTCCACTTTTTACCGTATTTATTTTTTACAGTGCTTCTTCGACAAACATACACTGATGGCAGATTGTATAGACATACTCAGGCATTTGGTTGCAAGAGTTCTGAAACAATTATTCATACTTTTTATTATTCATAATTATTCATCTTTCATTTGCTGATCAATTGTTACAATATTTTCTTGATATTGTTTTCTCATGATGAAAAATTTGTACTGGCGAAATTGTTGTATGCCGTAGAATAAACGTTCATCACTTTTCTGTTTTTCCTAAGTTTGACTATTTGTTTCTATATATTTCTGATCGTTTCTTTCTTTTTTTCGCTCATTTCCATATTATTGCGATGATACATAGCAATTTGTTTCTTTTTTCAGATTTCTTTTTTCTTTCATGAAAGGTATTATCATTTGCATATCGTTCACTGTCATACTTTTGTTTGGCAACCAGACAGGGCACTTTTGTATACAGACTTTTCAGTAGATCTCTTATTTTATTCAGTTCTTGAGTTTTGGTAGCTACTATTTTTTGACCCTGTGTTTATTCCATTTTGATTCACACAAACAAATTCGGCTTCATATATGAAATCTAAATTAGACTCATTTTAACCGGGGACAGATATTTGAAATACAAAATCATCTTTCGGTTCACTATCAGAGTAGTTGACTCTCTAATTTTATTATCATTCAACGTTTTCAGAGCATAATATTCATTATCATCAATGTTTCTGATTGTTTGTCTTTTACTCAACTTCACCATTTGTTGAGAAAAATCATGAATATTTCTAGGCTTGTTACGAAGCCGAACGTTTGAAGTTCGTGGTTCGAGTTCGTCTCTAAACAATTTCGGTTCGGATTCGAACTCGATCCCGAAAATGTTTGAACATTCGACTTCGAATTCGACATCAAATAGTTGAGATGGCACACAATTATACTATCTACCATATGATCAGACAATTATTATTTTTTTTCGTTTAAACTCCTAGTTATGCACATATTAATGTTTTTTCTTTCACTTTTTCGCACTTTGACTCGAAAAACAATGAAATAACAAACTTCTTCAAACGAAGGATTATAGTCGAACCCGTAACATGCCTAGCAATAGTAATTCATTCTGTAACATGGAATTAAGGGTATAAAGTAAAATATTATAATCCCTCAATGCTTGTTGTACCAAAAAAACTTTTAAATAGGTTTTTGCGAATCACGTCTAGTAAATCTTGGTATTAACTCTGCGTTGACAACGGTCCACCCTACAAAAAAATATTTTATCAGCACTGGTTGTGTACGGATGTGTACCGGTACTGAATAATAGTTTTCTGAGCACCGATGCACACCGGTACCAGAAAGAATGTAAAAATCTCGCATTGATGCACACCAGTGCCGAAGGTTTAGTTTTAATTATTATTTTGTTTTGTCAATCTCTGTCTATATTAACACCACAGGATACTTTTAATATTTCGAATGTCTTTCTGACTTCATCTTTTCCTTCTCATAAGGGAAATGTTGAATGGTTTGGACATGTCAATGTGTTACTGATCAGTGCCACGTACTCTAATACAAAATTCAGTATAAACAACCATAATAAAAAACTAATTAAATAAAGGCGACTATGACTTTCATGGTAATTTTTAACCCCAGAACGGGATATATGTAGGTTTGTACAGGAAGACTTCCTCTATCTAGTGGTATATATATCATCAAATTCTGTTGCGTACCGTGAGAGAAAATTAAAGGTAATCCCTCTCTTTTTACACTTTTTTAGAAATATTTTTTATTTTTGAGTTAAATGTTCTGCATTATAGAGTAAAGTGTCCTCTACAAAACAAGACCACTTCCAGCTCTCTAAGACCTTTCGTTGAGGAGATATAAATTTTTTAAAGTTTGTTACTTTATTCTGAAAAAACCCTAGTTTCTTACTTTC
>CAJNOQ010002608.1:0-23487 GCA_905250885.1 Didymodactylos carnosus | reverse complement strand
TATTCGGAATATGGCCAACTACCTATAGTCCACTAGGCTTCGGCCTGAAAGCGATTTGACAGTTGGGAACGTTCCCTCGTTAGCTATTTTTAAGTATCAGTTTATTTCATTGATTTTGAAGTTATTTGGAGCTAATTCTGGAAATTTGAAAGTTAATCAAATATATCTCTATGCGTAGACAGCTTTTGTTGTTTCTGAGTAAGATTTGGTACAGTTAAAACTCAAGTGCACAAGAAAAGACAACAAAGATAATGTCAATAACAGCATTTCTACTACTATCGGCGTCAAAATTCAATGCACTCGGTTGTTTTTCGAATAAGTCTATAACCATAAAAGACAGGGACTTGCGCTTTTCAACAATCGAAAGAAGACGGTTTAGCCTGTGTTTTCATAAGCAAAACTCTTTTCCAAAATCATTCAGAAGATCTATTTTATAGGGGATCTTGGAAAAAGCACTTCGAATCTCGGGAAACTAGGCTAGAAATCTATCAGTTTTTTCCCATAAATAGATAGTCCAAAGTGTCTTCTCGAAAATGCGAACTATGTTAACTCTTAAGTTTTCTCGGTTCAGGTGTGACATCGGATTTCCTGTGAATCCCAGAACCAATATTTCTTTAGGTGTGGTAATTCCAAAAATAATGGAAACATAAGTAATCAACCATGCCGAATCCTGTGTCAATATTTGCTTTTCAGAAAACTTTCAACAACCTAGTGAAAACCTATATTAGGTGGAATAACCCACTTTGCCTATTTTCGAGTATAATTAAAAAATTCATAATCCAGTCAATTCATCCAAATTATGTCCGAATATTAAGCTATACTCTATTTTACATAATTATTTTGGAAAAGGGTTTTGCTTATGGAAACACAGGTTAAACTGTCTTCTTTCGATTGTTGAAAATGGCAAGTCCCGCTCTTTTATCGTTATAGGCTTATTCGAAAAAGAACCGAGTACATTGAATTTTTTTACAGATAGTAGGTATATCCGACTGTTGGTTTTTAACTAAAGTCTAATTTTTCTTACGACGACGTTCAAAGTTCGGATCGCGATTTTCTGCAGAGAAGTAGAAAACAGTCAAAAAAGCACAAAATATAAACTAATACTACGTTCGCGCTAAAATTGATTCACACTCTTAGAGTGTCACTTCGTCACTTCATTACTTCGAGTGTCATTTCGTCACTTCAAGTGTCACTTTATCACTTCAAGTGTCACTTCGTCACTTCAGTCATAAGTGTACACACTTCAAGTGAGGTTTTTCCCCCTTGGCAATATTCCTTTTCAATCGTTTTCTTGTTGATTCTTCTGAACTCGACGAATCTTGTTTTTGACAAATGATGTTTTTCTGGCTTGACATTCTTGTGCAATATGTCGATACATCAGAATAATTTTGGCGTAATTAAACTGACTTGAACAATACTTGCAACGGCATTTTCGATGATCGCCTGTTTTTGCTTGTCCATTATCCACAAAATGTTCCCAAATGTAATCACGATTTCTTTCAAGTTTCGGTGAATCACTATTGTTCTTTTGCGCACTGCTGAATTCTTCTTCGAAGTCACTCATTTTTTATCTTCCAAACTTTTTACAACACTCGATTAAACGTCTTATACCGGCAAAATGAGCATGTCTTCTTTTTTTCTTTCTTTCAAAGAACGAAAGTTTAGTAAGGTACATGTTATAAAATCTTCGTTTCTGTACATTTTCTTTTCCTCTTCGCATGCTTTATTATATTCGTTGTGCAAAAAAAATCCATGTTCGGCTTTATATTTCTTACTCTACATCATATAATAACAAAAACATACCCGATTTATAAATCAACTCAACTTTTAACTTTTCAAAATTACTTTTGAACACAAAAACGAATAAGTTATTCGTTTTTGTCACAAGTTTTCAATTAATAATTTGTTAAGAACCATATGATCATCTCTGCAATGTTAGACGTGAACTGAGTATGAATGCAAGAGTAAAAGAAAGGAGAGTTACGTTCTCTCTGTGAGAAGTAATTTAGAAGCTTTCTTTTCTGTTCCTCTGACATTCATCATCGCTTCATCTTTTACGATGTGCAAACACAGTTAATTTTATTTTAGAAATTAATATCCTAAGTTTTACCTCGGCAATCCTCAACGAACCGTCATGTGAACATTGAGAAAACGATGAACAATTGAAGTGAAAAAACATGAAAAATTTAAGTCGATTAAAACTCTCATTTCCGTAAACATGTTAGCTGTACGAACAACACTAATATACACTTCTTTTCAAACACATTTGGTTTCAAACACTCATTTCCTTTATGATGTTTAGTTCTTTATATCAAAGTCATTCTGCTAGCAGCATTTTTTATGAGAGTTCTGCTTGATAATGATGATTCTTAACATAATTACAACTTTTATAATCAAGTCGAGATGAAAGGTACCGAAGTTTGTATAAATATATCAGTTATTTTTCGAAAGAGGCATGCCGTACTCGAAATTAAATTATTGATGAAACTTTGAATATCTTCTACTAAGTCATCATAAAATAGATTCTGCACATAGAAGATACGTTTTTTTTCAGTTAACAAAATATAGAATATGAAAATATTCTTGGAGATAATATTGATTCTGCTGATGTCCTGTAGTCGTTACGAGCAAACACAATATCAGCGTCCGATTCGTTCATCGAATATTTATTTATCAATTAATTCCCGTTATGTACCATTCCGTCTGCCAAATTTGATTGAAAATGCAACGCATATTGATACACTAGTATTATGTGCACATACATGTTTAAACAATGATAATTGTAACACAGCCAATTATTTCCCAAATATTAAAGTATGTTCATTGTATACCGAATATTTGACAATGGGTCAGCTTCTACCAGATATAATCACTGTTATTAGTCTATCACAATGCCCAACAGGACGAAATTATCCCGGAGGAATATGTGCTCCACGTGAGTTAAAAACGATACTCTAGAATTAGAGTACTACTGGTTGTCTTGACAAAATATCGAATGCTCAATTAATAATGGACTTTTATTTTAGCACAAACATTCAGTTTACCATTACCTATTGTGCCCAATGGTACATGGAATCAAACAGGTGTTATTGTTGCATCTAATTTAAGCACTCCATACCAGGTTGCTGTCGATTCTGCTTTAAATGTATATGTGGTCAATTCTAGTCAAGGCACTGTATTAAAATTTTCTCCGAACAACAGTAAAAATTCAACGACTATAGCAAGTGGTTTAAATTTGCCCTTCTATACTTCTGTCGACTCTTCAGGAAATGTTTATGTGTCAGATTCTTTCAATCATCGTGTCATGAAATATCCACCTGGATCCGATCCTTCTACTGGAGGCATTGTTATTGCTGGTGGTCATGGCCCGGGCGGTGCCGCAAATCAATTAAACACCCCGTCCGGAATTTTCGTCGATTGTGCAGGTACCGTCTACATTGCGGATCGTCTTAATAATCGGATTCAACGTTGGTCTGTCAATTCGACTACCGGTGTCACTGTAGCCGGTAGTAGTTCGGGTGTGAGTGGAAATGATTCAATGCATCTTAATTTACCACTGGATGTTCAGTTCGATAATACTGGGAATATGTACATTGCTGACCACAACAACAATCGTATTCAGAAATGGTTACCCTTTGCTAGTTCTGGAACAACAGTAGCTGGAAATGGTACTCACGGTAGCAGTTTTAATGAGGTCACCCCA
Source organism: Didymodactylos carnosus (assembly GCA_905250885.1). Classification (NCBI taxonomy): domain Eukaryota; kingdom Metazoa; phylum Rotifera; class Eurotatoria; order Philodinida; family Philodinidae; genus Didymodactylos; species Didymodactylos carnosus. The sequence goes on along the minus strand of CAJNOQ010002608.1, from coordinate 19,784 downwards.
GTAATGATGTTTGTTGATAGTTATATGAATATTTTTGTAGTAGACAACAGTAATAATCGCATATTAAAATTTTCTTCTGGAGTAATCAATAGCACAGTTCTACTGACTCTGGCGGGCGCAGAGGGTTTAGCCATCGATAAGCTTATATGTGCCGAGCGGCACCGCGGTTCGTAAATACTCGTTTATACCATCATAGTCCTTTTACGAAAACCACTAATACAGTATTCACGCAGAATGGTTGATTAATGACAACTTTGAAATCTAACTATATCCTCGAATTTTTTATTTTATTTCATACGCTCATTTTTAAAGATTTCTTCGATCGAAATGTAAGCTTATCCGTAGTATACTATAGTTTATAATTTAATGGCAAGGATTTCACAACGAATGTCGATTATCACAGATGTTATTTCAGACATAGAATGTTTATTTCATCGTATTCGGAATGTATTAATAGAGTTTAGAAAACGGATCGAAGCGTAAACTATAATATTTTACCTATATAGGCAAATTCTTCATGTAAATACGAAAGCTAAACATATTAGAATTGCCTTATTTATTATTCTGTTACGATTTTCAAATGTTTTCCATTAGAGACTAATTACTTTTAGAGTCTTGAATCTCGGAAAGCAAATTCCAAAAACAGGTGCGCTTAATTGATTGTGGAGTCGACTGACCAATTTAATGATATTGTTTCGTTCGTGCAAGTGAATATCCAGTTCGTCTAGTGCAACACGATGATAACAAGCTTTTAGAAAGTTTTTAATGTGCCTATTAAAATAACAGTCTAATGGCTGTAGATCGGCAGTAGTATTCTGCGGAATTTGCAAGCGTGTTATCTGTTTGCCGCTGCAGTTTTGAGGCTGAAAGGTTTCTTCTCGACTTTGGCCATGGTAACTGCCAGAGAGTAACAAACATTTGACACCGATCAATGGCAGAAAACAGTTATCTCTCCAATATTCAACTACTGATGTTGTGAGTTTGCCTGAAGAAGAACATGTTATAACAACGTTTTTCGGCTGAAACAGGTTTCTGTTCACTTGTTCTCCCATTTTGCCTTAATTAACGAAAAAACGAATGAGAGAACTTTGAAGAGATTTAGATTATGCACAACTTACCGCCTGGCTCTTGTAAGCATAGATAAATAGTTGCTAAAAGTTTTCCGTCTAGTGAAATAGTTGGTCGTAAAGTGTAGGAGTGTGTCGTGGCATTTTTTTACTGCACAGCACCAAAGGTTTTCTTTTCGCCAATGAAAGTGATAGTCCGACTTGAGTGCAATTCTTTTTTCACACCCGTCTGATCTGTGTTAAAAGTTTCAGAAGGTGTAAAATGAGACGAAATCTTATTATATTCTTTAAGAAAGTCTTGTTTCGATTTTTCTATAGCATCAGATTTTCGACCTGATGATGCGAAACGAAGTTTGTAATTTTATGAGAGACTAACCTATGGCGAGCTTTAAAATTTTGCAAACCCTTTTGAGAAGCACGAAATTCCTCAAGCTTCATTTCTCTGGCTATCCGTAAACCCCACCGTTGTATGTCCAAATCATGAACTGCCAGGCTTTTTTCTCGTGCATCAATTAACTTTTTGTAAAGTAGCTCGTCCAGATTTTGCGTTTTTTGTCTTTTAGTTCCATAATCCTCAAGATATTTTCGGAAATGGGGAATATAATGTCCGTTTGGGATTGTTCTAAATCTATGATGAATTGCCTTCCAAGAACGACCATGTTTACTTCCAAATTCCGCATGATCAACGAAATCAATTACTTGACGCATAAAATCCTCTGAAAAACTTTTTAAATCGTATTTTTCTAACACTAATTCTTTGTTCGTCCAGTCCTCGTCCACTTCTTCCTCTTCATGTTGCTCTTCTTCCTCACTATCTTCTTCGTCTGTAAATCCAGCAAAATCTATGGTTGCTTCTTCGTCATAATCAACCTTCTATCCGCTGACCATAAGTTTTACTGGATCGGCAAGATATTCAGCCATTTGCCGCTCCTGTGACGTAACTGGAGACGGCTCTTTATTGGATAATTCACGAGAAACTAAATCAGTCAAAGTTGAGACGATATTCTGTGCGTTCATTTTATTTTCACGTGAAATTATAAGAGATCGTTTAACTGAACGGATACTTCTCGCATTTCCGAACCGCATTTCGCGTTGACTGTTCTATTTTCAACTCACACTTCGATGTGAGATTAAATTTTACAAATAGTTTCAGAAACTATTCTTCTCAAGCTTATTATACTATCGGCTTCTTCAACGTACTGAATCATTCAGCTTATCTCCTCGCAAATTACCTACTATAAGGCCTCTGGCTATTTCTTGAATAACTTCTTGTCGATAAAAGCTAGTGACAAACGCTTTTCGCTATTCAGAAAGTAGACGAATTTTGCTACATAGTTATATGAAAGTCCGGCCACACGGACCATCTATAGTGGTAAGCCTTGCCAGTCTTTGAAAGAGAAGGATGCCAATTCCCCTAAAACGGTTGATTCCAAGACGACCAAAAGATAGCCCAAGATAAGACCTACAATTCTGGACTACTCTCAGCTCGCTAACTTTCAAGGTCAGGGAACTGGGAGATTTTTCGGACAGGACCTGTTTCCAGTCCGGACAAGCCTGTGAAATTCGAAATAGGCCGAAACATAGGTAATCGAGTGCGCTGAACATCGTGGCAATCTTTATTTTTTATTAGCACCTGAACAGAGATAGCCGCGGGCTTTTTTCTTAAAACCCGAGTTTTCGCCTATGAACCAAGAATGTTTCAACTGTCGTAGCTTAATCATTTTTCATCAGAAATGACTGAAATTTTTAGGAGATACTCACAAAAGCTTAAAAAAATTATTAAAATGAAAAAGTTTTAAATTTGAACTTTTGAAGGGTGAGATTTTCTAGGAGGTTTCTAGAAAATCTTAGACATTTTAGCGTTCCCAAATAAAGTTGTATCGCTTTGAAAGTCTTTCTTTACTGATTGTGAGTGTCCGTTAAAAATTTCAGTCATTTCTGATGAAAAATGATTAAGTTACGACAGTTGAAACATTCTTGGTTCACAGGCGAAAACGCTCAAACCACGAAAAAACAAAATTTTGGCATATTTTTCAAAGTACACCCATTTTGCCCCAAAAAAGTGTGTGTCACTGTTTTGAATTCTTTTCCGCCAAAAGTATTTTTTTAAAATTAAAAACTATTTTTATAGTTACTCGCATAGCGTTTCTTTAACCTTTCCAACCAGCTAAGAGAAAAACGAAAAAAAGATCTTTGCTATGATTTTGAATTAACGGCACCTTACGTTTATACTCAAAGACTTTCTTAAAATCCTGGCTGCTTAAAATTAATTCAGAACCATGATCTCCTGTTTGTCTTTCAAGTCAGAAACTCAGTACTTGTCTTCTAATCAGGGTTTAAAGAATTTGTTAAGATAAAAATAGATACATAGAAATATAGCAAAAATTTTTCACTAATCATTTCCATCTCTAGTAAAACAGACAGAAAGAGTTAGTCTACGAGAGGCTATAGAGTATGTCTACATCATTAGCTTTTTTTTTAAAGGTGTTGCCGTATCTAGGACGAAGTCAACAGTACAGCTGGGCATGCACCAGTTATATAACCGGTATTATGGCATCCAGGAAAATTGTTATAACGCCATTATTAAGGGTTACTCAGACTTGCGGAACATCTCGTTTTGTAGACAAATGTTTGTTGTATGCATTTGTTGAAACAAAAGAGGTTAAAGTTAATTGTGACAAAAGTATGAGTAATTCTTAAATGCCGCAACTGTACGTGGTAACTGGTCGTCAGTTACATAAAGGTTCATGCCTCTTCGGTAATTCATTAAGAACACTTCTCCCTTTCAATCTTTAATTTTATCTTCCCTACAAATGTATAGAACAAACATTTGTCTACAAAATGAGATATTTCGCAAGTCTGAGCAATTATTAATAACTTCTTATTAATAACTTCTTCTTGAATATATCTGAACAACACACTACGTCATTTTCTTCTCTCTATCTTTGATGTTCGTATGAATTCGATGAATGATGGGCGTATCGATCATTTTTCCCCTTTTTTCATGATTTCTTTTCTTATCCTTGTCTTTTTTTATATACAATAGAGTATGCACAGACCATGTGAAGAGAATGTCGATGAGGTTTACATACACAATAGATTGAAGGATGCCTGCAGCATTTATTCTTTGCTTTGCTCTGATCATCATCATCACTACAATACACATCTTTACTACTACAGAACACCTTTAATAACAGGTTGTCGTCCCCATAGACAAGTTAAGTAAAAAATATTATTCTTTGTTTTTAGATAATGAAAACATAATGAAATTAACCGCCCTCTTTTTTGAAAGACACACTGGACATAGTCTAACAATACCTTTTGATTTTGCTCATTCATTCGAATGAACATTGGGTTCTAAGCAGAAGTATTTGAACAACAAGAATGGATAATTAATAAATATCTAACAATATTTTGAACTAAAGATACTTTTTTTCCTGTCCAAAATTCAATTTTTACTATGTTGGGGACTGTAATCAAGTAGTGTCAAGTGCGATTGTACTTGACATGACGTACTATCATCTGTTAATCGATATCTGTTACTCATGATCCACTGCTAATCTTTACTTTAAAAACGTACTTATCATGTTGAGTGCTGAACGCTCTTTGTCACAAATATGTAAAATACACAAAAATTTGTCAACTTCTTCTGTTGAATAAGATTCTTGAAGTTCATTTTCAAAATAACTGATTATCATCGTTCGCACCACAGATAGAATCATAAACACTACTTTCTATAGGACCTTACGAAATGAAAGTTTCCCAACTGTTTCTTCTTTTTTCTGCGTAACAATAATAGGTTATAGATAAAACTTGTGCCACTAATCTGTTATTCATATAGACTGCTACGTTCTAGAGCACATCAGATTATCTATGGATATAACTTTTTCGAGTATAATCACTTGTCATGATAAACTAAGAATTTTGTCAACCTGTCAAATGAAACAGGTGAAACAGAAAGTTTTTACGATTAAAATTTGATAACTTGATTCATACATATTTGGTAAACTTCAAAATAAGAAAAAATAGGTAAATTGTATGTGCTCTATAATACAGGAGACTTGAGATTTACTTTTTAAAAAATGTTGTGAGAGCAGTTTTCACTCAAGAATATACTATGAGTATTATCCATTTCAAAAACGAAAAAGGATGGCCATTTCTTGAATAACTTCTGATTAGTACGCGATGAACACAAACGGTTGGTACCGTTAGAAAGCTCAGAACTTCTGCTATCCAACCGCATATTTAGTCGATTTTCTGTATTTTTCCATTGGTGTTTCCGTACTCACTTTTCATTGTGAAGTCACTAAATGGGATCAAGAAAGATTGAAATCGAATTTTGACATCACCATTAGATTCGTCGTGAAAAGATCTTCAAAATGAGTGGTCACCTCAGTGCTCTTTACAGCACGTTTTAGTGAATCAGCATTCAATGTACGGAAAGACCTACGCTTGTTTTCCCGTTAGTTTTGCTGGTACGGCACGGTCCGTAAATTCAATGCTGATTAAGCGGCGCAGTATTTAATACCCAAACACGGCTGCCAAGCTTCGCTAAGTTTTCTATTAAGATATCTTGCAGAGACTTGCAAGGTACATCGAATGATGTATGAATGATTAGAGATCCTCTTTAGTTTCATACGAAAAGTGACCGACAGTTCGAGTAGCATAGCGGCGACCTATGAAAAATCTAGTATTTGATTCACAGAACCTGCTGCCAGGCTTCATTAAGTTTCTTATTAACACATATCGCAGAGGTTTTTAAGGCGCATCGAATGATATTTGAATGATTAAAGATCATCTTTAGTTTCATAGAGAAAGGTGATGGTCAGTTCGAGTAGCATAGCGGCGACCTATGAAAAAATCTAGTATTTGATTCATAACGGCCGCTGCCAAGCTTCGTTAAGTGTCCTATTAACAGATATTGTAGAGCTTTCCAAGACACATCGAATGATAGTCGAAAACCTACAGAAAAAATTCGTCCAGGTTGAAAAAAATGCGAAACAAGGGGCCATTTTTTCTCACTATTCTATTGGAAAATCGACCAAATATACGGTTGGATAGCAGAAGTTCTGAGCTTTCTATCGATTCCAATCGTTTGTGTTCATCACATACTAATCAAAAGTTATTCAAGAAATGGCCATCCTTTTTCGTTTTTGAAATGGATAATAGTTAAGTGAAAATATACTGATAGCACTTACAGTACTTCAAAAGAAACAGTGAAAAGAACGTAACGAATATAATATATTACGCTATACATAATAGCGTTATTTGATGATATCTGAATACAAATATGAGTGCATGGTAAGAAAGCTGAACGCATGAAAACTGGAAGCGGCGAAAAGCTACGACGATGAAAAGTTGCAAAAAATGAATGGATGAAAAGCTAAAAGGATGAAAAGTTGAAAGAATGAAAAGATGAAAGGATGAAAAGTAGAAACGATGAAAAGTTAAAAAGATAAAAGTGGAAAGGATGAAAAACTGCAAAAGCTGAAACGATGAAAAGTTAAAAGCTGAACTAAAAGGATGACTTCTAGAAATGCATCTAAGATGCTAGATAGTTTATAGTATTTTCGAAAAGTATAGAAGCTAAAAGATAGCTAGGTGCAGACAAGTTTTGAAAATTTCGAAAACATTCAAAAACATAATTCTCCCACCCCTCTTGCTTTTTAGTAACCTGAGCTCATTTTTTTATTTACTGGCTTTTTAGTGCTATCAGTTATTCTAAAGTTAAATTAAACTATGCTATTTTGCCTTTTTAAGGCAAAATAGCAACGAAATTCGTTCTATCAGACCACTGATAAAAAAGTGTGTCACGCCGTCACAATTATTTATTGACATTTATAAGCGAGGGAAAGGCTTTGGAAGAAAATTTTTTTAATATTGGATAGTTCGTACGTTTCTCGACAACCTTCGCTCTAGACAGCTTCCATTTGCTCAAGTAATTTCGCAGGAAAACTGCACAAAATGGCGGTAGAATCATCCTTCTACCTCTTATCGTTTTTATAAAAACTGAAAAGTACTCTGTCAAAAATGTCACGCCGTTACGTTTGGACAAGCCGAAATGAAGAACACACGTTTTATACATATTCCATTAAATCTCTCTCTCTCCACGAATATTCTAATGGAAGAAAATATATAGACTGTACGTTCATGTCACAATGGCTTACGATAGAATCCTCGGACTAGATTTACTGTTTCAAAGTCTTGATGGCTAATATTGACTAGTTGTTGTATCAAGTTTATAGTTATCCTATAAGATCACAAACCTTCCTCTTTTTTATTCCTGTTTGTCGGCATGTCCACGTAACCGATTTCTTTTTAAAAGTGTCTTTTGGAGGTTAGTAACTTAGATACAAAAAAATCACCTGGTGTGTTTACTTTTTTCATTCAATTACCTGTAGTCAAGTCGCTTTTAGAACTACATATTTTCTTCGTCACTTAGCAGATATAAGCCATCTCGTTTCGCCACTTTACTAGTATTCATTGGGCAATCATGCTGCTCTTTGTGTAGTGCGACAAACAAAATATCAGAGGTCATTTCTGATTGGTCGATTTCAGTTGACCAATGAAGGCTCCAACAAACTGACAAGTAAATAGAAATCAAGTGCAAATCGAATTCAGTAGAGAAAAATAGATGTTAATCGATTTTACACACCACAGATTCGGTGAAAATGAATTAACGTGACTAAAACATTGATTTTAATCAAAAACTGAGGATTTTTTCAATTAGCATTCAGAAAAATCAATTCTTCCTTGATTTTTCCGTACGTTTTTTTATATGGTAGAATGCTCTTATTGATCCGCTTACATTTTTTGATTCTACGAAAACAGAATGTGATTGTTTACATGTTACCATATGAAAACAGAGAAAGGAAGGAATGAAGAGAAAAGCTGCTTGCAAAAATAATAGCAGAAGTGACGCAAGATGATGGCTACTAACTCCAGACCAATTTCAGCTTCTATGCGGTTTCCATTGATCCAACCGTGCTCACCCCGGCTAATCGTTCAGTATGCCCCATTATATAAATTATTGGATAGTGCCTGATGATCACGAATATGTAATTTTCAATTTTTCGAAATGCTTTCTTCATGTCGAAAAATCCAGAAAACTCGAACCACCTCAAAACTCGAGAAAACGATGATGTCTAGCAAAATGAGATTTATCGACTTTAGTTTTTTGTCGGCACATTCAAATTATTGTTTTCTTAATCACCGTTGAAAACTGAATTAAAAACTAATGCTAGATGCATTTTGGAGATAACCGTCTGTCCACCACGGACATCCGAAAGGAGCAATGAGAAATAACGGTGAGTCATTTTGTAAACCTATCTAGTTTTTTTCGTTAAGGGCTGAAGCCGTCATTTGCATCTTAGCAGCTGTCGCTGAAAGTCCAACTTTAAAAGCATGTTTCGCTCTTTTTAAAATTGTGTATCGTTACTCAGAAAATTCATTTTGTCTAAATCAGAGGCGAAAAAGTCGGAATTCTCGTCGGAATTCTCAATTTTCTCCATCAGAACTCAACTTCTATCGAATAAGAATATCATATTTGCAATCAGAAGTATTTCAAAAATTTTAATAAATTTTCGTTTTTTAGCGAACATCTCGATGATTTTTCAACGTGAAAATTCGAAAAAAAATGATGCCCTCGAATAGGATAGCGATCTACAGCAGTCGATTCACTTTTTGATCCTGATTGCAAATATGATATTTTTATTCGATGGAAGTTGAGTTCTGATGGAGAAAATTGAGAATTACGAGGAGAATTCCGACTTTTTCGCCTCTGATTTAGAAAAAATGAATTTTCCGAGTAACGATACACAATTTTAAAAAGAGCGAAACGTGCTTCTAAAGTTGGGCCTTCAGCGAATCTGCTGAGATGCAAATGACGGCATTCTCTTTGATCATACATAGCTTGACCCCTAGAGATCGACAGAATCTCTTGTTCATTATTGACTGGGGAAGAATTAGTTTTCTTCAAACAAAATTCTTCAGAGACGGTAGACGAGTTCACCTTCATTTATTGATCAAAAATACTCACGTCATTTTTATCGAGTTGTAAATAGCACTCAACAACTTCTAATCGAAATTTAGAATTTGAATGCAGAAATTCGGAGTAGTAAACTCGATCATAAAACTTCTACTTTGCGACTACAGATATTGAGTCGCTTTAAAAATCGAATATAATAGGGGCATAGCACATTCGAGGCGATGAGACCCACCGTGGGCGACGGTAAAAGATTTGAATATCTCCACTCTGTTTTAATCAAATGGGCCAATTTTTTTGTTAATGATAGAGGAAGGTTCAAAGTTCTTGTTCATAAGAGAAACGTCAATAAATGTTGTGTTAAAAGTAAGTCATGAATATGTCGAATGAAATTGATCGATTTTAACCACAGATCAAAAATATGATCTACGTGAATGTTATACTGTTACGACACCGAAACTCAATGAATCTTCAATATTTTTACATAGAACTGATTGCCGACGCTCTTCTCATGGTAAAATTTTCAAGCAATTTGCTATTGTACTATGACCGTGAGAGCACAGGTGTGTGCCGTTTTTTGCCAGAATATCATAATTAGCTGAAACTTGCAGGAAACATAGAATAGTGGCTGAGGAGTATCTAGTAAAAATTTGACCTTAAAATATTGTGTTTTCGAGGAGTTAGGGTATCCAGAAGTGTTAACTACGGTTTCTGGAAAAGTGAGGTCATCAGTAAAATGACTGGGATTCTGTTAGAACTCAACGAAATTGATGCATCTTTTGTGTGTTTAAAGCCTCATTGACTAGCTACATGTTGATAGGTAAAACAGGCGAAAATCCTGTAGTCCCTATGAAAGACGAAGGTCGTAATGTCGACATGATGAAATTTCAGATCTCATGAAATACAAAAGCGTTCGGACTGTGGTTGTGCCGATGATCGGAGTGTATCAAGAGAGGTATTCCTGCAAAATTTCAGCCCACGGGACTTTAATGAGCCCGATATCCACGGTTGGGTCACAATCGCCACGAATGTGTTAATTGAATGTTTCCTTTTTTTGAAACTAGTACTTTTATTTTTTTGGAACACATTTTTCGCTATTACACTTTCGAGCGACGAATGAAGGATTTTAATATTCAAGCAAACTTTTTCTATCTACCTACCTAACCATCTAAGTATATCTATCTATGAAACTAATTAATTGGTTACAAAACCGATTCTTGCATCACATTGATTCATTCTCTCATAACTGCTATTGACGTTTGTTAGTTTTTTGTTTCAGTTTTGCTCTTTGTCTCTCTGTAATAGTTTAATTTTAATCAACAAGATGTTCCTTAATATTATCATGTATATTCAATGTTTTTGCCTTTGCTACTTGATAGAAAGTGATATATTCTCTTCAAGTAGAAATATTTTACAAATTATGATCATTAAAATTTATTAGAAAGAAACATATAAATTCATTTAGTTTTTCATCTGAAAACATTTTGTTTAGAGTATATTATCACGTTTTAAAATACGACATTTTGCTTTTTTTTATGTGTGAACGTTTCAGTTTAAAAAAAGAAGAGAGAGAGAGAGAGATGCATGGTAAAGTGTTATTTATGATAAACAAACATGAGAGTAATAGATAAATTTTGATTTATTAAAATGTGCCCAATCAGTCATAGTCATTCCATAAAAGCGCAGGAAACTCTGTTTACAATAAATTTTACGCGTTTATCGAGTCTCGAATAATAACGCACAAGAAGCTGCGAGTGTGTAAAAGTAAACCGCAGGAAACGCACGTTGCTGTGAAAACAAAGGCTTTACACGCGTATTCCTGCGGTTTATTTTTACACACTCGCAGCTTCTTGTGCGTTATTATTCGAAACTCGATAAAGCGTAAAATTTATTGTAAACAGAGTTTCCTGCGCTTTTATGCAATGACTATGACTGACTGGGTGCCTCTGTGGACACAAAAGATATTCCTAATATCACTGGAAAAAAATGTGTGAAAGAACTGTGTGAAAACGGGAAGATGATCGCTACCTTTATACATGAGCGACCGACATTGGACGGCAGGCATCGCTTCTGATGAAAAAACCAAGTCGATTGTAGTATCAGACCTCCACGAAGTTTTCATACCATAGTTATGGGCCTCCAGCTCGTTCGCATCGAACCACTTCGACAAAACATTTCCTTTACCGTTCACCTGGAGGCAACCCCAATCCGCGTGTTTAGAATTTAAATCACCAACAAAAACACAATCTTTCGAATGACCTATTAACGAAGACATGGTTGTAATAGGGAGAGGTTCGCGAGGAGGAGAATAAATAGAAGTTACTAAAAATGTTCTACTTTTTATTATAATTAAGACTGCTACTACATTTGGTATGTCAATGTCCAGAGGAACTGATTTTAATTTTTTATCTGCTACTAGTACAGCTCCTCAATGAGAGCTAGTGCCCGCTTTCGCGAAGATATTATACGAAAAAAGAAGTTTTTCAATTATCTTTATGGGAACGCCAGTACCTAATTCGTTAAGAGAGATGACAGAAGGGGAAAGCTGATTAACCATCTCAACCAACTCACATTGATTAGAATAAAAGTATTGAATATTGTAGTGAAATATCGAAAAGGTCTTCGAAGATATCAAAGGCTGCTTATACTGCTCTAACCAGTTCTTGACAAGTGTTTCTCTTGAATACATCCACGACAAATCTTCCAAAATCGAGAGTTCAAGGGTTTTTTGAAATTTCGACATACCATTCATGACTGGAATTAAATTTTTCGCCAACTCATTAAATTTATGTTCATTGAACTGTATGTTGGCGTTAGTGATGTCCATTTGTAGAGGAAATCACAGACGTTGCCGACGTTAACCTTGAAGCTCGTTGACCGGGGCGGCGGCGGCGATTAAGTACATCACCAATATTATTAATAAACATTGTTAAATCTTTTTTCGTGGTGGGTGGCGCGTATTCCCAAGCTAATATTAGTCATCAGTTGCATACCGGAAGAACGATATTGTACACAATGTTATCGAATTCACTCATCTTTAATGCATTTTCATCGATCTTCTTTTCCAGTTCACATATTTGAGTCGTCATACGGAATCCGAAATCGTACAGTGTTTGTTCTATTTTAGTAGTAAACGATGATAAAATGAGTTCAACATGATGACTATCTGTCGCTGTCGATTGTTGTAGTCGCTTTAAAGCTGCAGCATAACTGCCTCTGGCTCGCACTGATGGCACGGATGATAACGACGATGAGAAGGCAGGAACATCATCATTATAATCAGAAACCGTGTTGTAGTGTTGCAGTTGCGACTTTTGCACTAATAATTCTGCAGGATTAACTTTTTGACGTCCAGTCAGTAGCTTGCATTTCTGTTGTACAACAGGACACGAGGGATGGTCTGCCGAATGCTTGCCTTGGCAATTGACACATTTAGCAGGATTTGTACAGTCGAGGTTTGTAAACGGATGCTGCAGCCCACAGCGGATACGTATTTGTGGTTTATTACATTGTATTGTTCGATGCTCATGACTAAAACATTTCATACATTTGTTAACACGAACTGATTGATAATATGGACGAACGTCATATTTCATTTGGCCGATATAAATTTTTATTTCATTCAAAATATCTTCAACTTGTTTCAATGAAGAAAAGTCGGTTCGGATAAGATTCAATGGCGAGTTTTCTCCGCCGTACATACGTGTCAACTTCCTCAAAGAATCGTATCTCTGTTGCAGTTCGTTTAGCACTTCGTCTTCGTCCCAGTTGCGGTGAAAACGCTGGATGACTAACGAATATGACGGAGGGAAAGTACGCGGTATTCTGATCTCGAATTCAACATTGTTCAATCTATCCGGTCACTTTGTTTCGTCAATTAGTGCTTCAAATGTTGAAGGATCATTAGCAAATAGCAGCAGAGTTTTGTTATAACCAAATCGCCCAATAAGATTCAGGTCAAGACTATGATGATTTTTCCATAGAGTCATTAATTCGCTTATCAAATTCCGATCAGATATATTCTGGAGCGACTTAAATATCACAGATATAGGAGGAAAGTCGAAATTAATTTTTGCTTTATTATGGCGTCTGGCTGAAGTTGATTGCTGCTGATACTTTAACGAATTTGTTGAGACAGGTCTCTGTAAGATTGGTCGTATACGGTCCCGCTCAGATGACTGTGTTCGTAGCCTTTTCAACGGAGATTCTGAAGTTCGACTACTGTTTCCATCGATTCGAGTTGACAACCGTTGCTGTTGTCTATTATTACCACTAACTTGTTCTGAACTTTTGTCGTTTTCAGTATTCAAACTATTTGTGTCTTTGTCTAAAGACACTGATTCGTTCCAATCCATACTTTCGAATGTATGGGAGGAAGGAAGAAACACGTGTATATGTACGAATGAATATAGTAAAAGTTACAAGAAGAGATGTTAACTGTACACTGATAAGAAAGAGAATGAATGAAAATAATGCGATTTTTGTGACTCTTTGCTGTAGAAAAGTCTTCGGACCGAGAAACGATTAATCGTCTCCTACAAAACCGTCAGATCGGCTTGTAGGACACGAATTTTCGTCAAAAGTTAATGTACCATGTAGATAATACTAGGATCTATCGATTCAAATATTTTCAAGGTGATATTTTTTATCAGAATTGAATGAGCTTTCATTCCAAATATTCAAGCATGTCTTGTAATCTTGTTCTTTGTCAACAAATCAGTTCCAACCCCAAGGATGGCAAGGGAAAAAGAGAGTAATTAATATTTGGATATTCACTTAGGGAAGCCGTCAAAAATAACGAAATGCGTAGAACGTAGACTATATTCTACGCGTAGATATACATCAATATCATTCTCTCTCCTTTCTTTCTCGTATTTTGCAGAAAGAGAAAAGTCTGCTATGGTTACAAAATGGAATAAATCTGCCAATATACACGTGCACATAACCGAAAACAAGACGATAAGAAAGAAAAATAGAAGAAAAAAACCTTATTACAATACAGTGGGCTGATTATTGGTTGATTATATGGCAAATTTCTAGAAAATGAAAAAGAGTATGATGAATGATGACGAAAAACGTTTTGCATGTTCTATACATTGATATGCCTACTAAGAAACTGTTTTGTTCTACATGGTGAAAAGAAGCTCGAACAACTATGAAAGTTATACCTAGCGACTTTTTACTACTAAAATAGTCATATCTTTTGACAGAAAGATCTTACTGAGCCCAACAGTATCTCATTTTGTAGAGGTAGGCCTGTTTCACAATTCTGGAAATATAAATTTTACCTTTAGTGCTTCCCTCCATAAGTGCTGTTCATACACAACAGCCGTTTGCGAAAAGCATAAAAAGTTCCCAAAGTATTTTTTTAGAAATGACTTTATCATTTCGAAAAGCATCATCTGCTCAATCCAAAACTAAATGGTCAGTTCTGCATCTCTTATAATAGAGTAAATTTTAGAAAAATTTAAAACCCAATACGTTGACATGAATAGTGCGACATCCTACAGAAAAACTCAATATAAAAATACCAACATGTAAGAAAAGTTTTTATGCCACGTTGCACAGAGATGTCAGGATATCAATACGCAGGATATTCTCAAAAATGACTTTTTCCTCAGAACCTGCTGAGTTTGTTGCGTTTGCGTATTCTCGTCCAGAATACACTATTATACCGACAGATATCTATAATTTCGCTACTGGTCCAGAACACCCAAAACGCAGCATGTTTATAGATATCTGTCGCTATAGCAATGTATTCTCGACAAGAATACGCAAACCCAGCATGTTCTTAGAAAAAAGGAATTTTTTTAGAATACACTACGTATTGATACTCTGACACCCCATTTTTATGCCATCTTGCAGGGCAGCATGTTGGCTATTCTACTATGAATGAGGAGAGAGCTCATTTTTCAAAGAAAATTCGACTTTCTGGGGGGAACGCTTAATATGGATAACGAATCAACACGTAATAAAAGAAATTTTTCATGTTTCTGTCCAAATAAAATGATAAAATATCAAGTTTTCGTATAGACTGGGAAGCCCAGATGTATTTTGCGGCAGAATATGAAACCATAAGCATTTGGAACTATTCTTGGAAAGCTCAATAAGTCTTTTTTTAATTACACAAGATTCTTACTATGTCTTTAATGCCCTTTTAGTGCATCACACATTTCTAATAACAATCCTTTTTGTAACGGTGGAACCAATGGCAAATCAAAGGGTAGAAGTAGCTGACCAGCACATAATGTCACCACCTCAATGGTATTTGCGATCAACTTCAGATCCTTGGTCGATAAATGAAAACGAAGAATGGACAAAATATTCTGATATTGAATCAGAAATTATTGAAGAAGCGTTTAATAAAAATAATAAAACAGATCTGATTGAATTGGATAACCATTGGATTGACTTAAATCAATCTCCTCAAATCAGTAGATTGGAAAAAAGCCAACTCAGACGAATAAAACGGATTATAAATAATAGAAAAGAAAACAACTGTTTAAGAGAAGAAAGATTCTTTCTTCCACTACCCTTGGGTAAGCCGTTCAATGAGTGGTCCTATGGCGGTAAATGGTTTATTATGGAGTGGCAGCAAAAACAGCCTAACAATGTTTCCAATAGTGATAAAGTTGAACAAGCAGCAAACGGAATAATTACAGAAGGAAATCAGCTAGGCGAGCATTCTCAAGCGCAGTTGATCGCACAACAGCTGAGAGCCACGAAAAACAAGGGTGAAATAGAAATTAATAAGTGTTGCATTAAACTCTATACATACAGCAGTTTTCTGTACTCGTTAGTCAATAATACGCTGAGAGAAAATGATAAGACCAAAGTCGATACTCTCGGTCCATTTTCCTACTATCTATACTGTTCGTGGTATAATCTAGATACAAGAACAACAATGACAGTATATCGCGGTGCAAATCTTGATCCAGATACAATTCAACATTTTAAACTAGCGGTTAACACAGAAAGATGTTGGTTTGCATTCACCTCCACCAGCAAAAACCAGGCTGTAGCCGCAGCATTTGGAAATACCTTGTTTATTATCGACATGTCAATTTCGAGTGGCTTGGATATCTCTTCATACTCACATTTTCCAGACGAGGAAGAAGTACTACTTCCAGCTGGTACAAAGTTTACCATTCAAAAGGTTGACTACGATTCCAAAAATCGTCAACACAAAATTTTTATACAGCTTTTAGCAAAAAACACCGTCCTACAACAAAAACTGAATAGAATTCACTCAACATCAACATTTCAATTGCAAAACGTACAACTTGATCAAATCGATGCAGAAAACCTGTCCAAAGCATTGGAAGTCAATAAAACTCTTATTACTCTTCATCTTGAAAGAAACCAAATATCCGACAAAGGAGGTGAAGCAATAGCCAATGCGTTGAAAGTCAATTGCACTCTAACTACTCTTCATCTTGCAAGAAACCAAATATCCGACGAAGGATGCGAAGCAATCGCCCGTACATTGCAAGTGAATCGGACTCTCACTACTCTGCATCTTAGTGGGAACAAAATTGCCGACAAGGGAAGTGAAGCAATTGCCAAAGCACTGGAAGTCAATCATACTCTCACTACCCTTCATCTTGGAAATAACGACATATCTGACAAAGGAGGTGAAGCAATCGCCGAAGCATTGCAGGCCAATCAAACACTCACCACTCTTCAACTTAACTGGAACCAAATATCTGACAAAGGATGCGAAGCAATTGGGGATGCACTGGAAGTCAATTACACTCTTACTACTCTTCATCTTGAAAGAAACCAAATATCTGACAAAGGAGGTGAAGCAATAGCCAAAGCATTGAAAGTTAATCACACTCTTATTATTCTTCACCTTGAAAGAAATCAGATATCTGACGAAGGATGTGAAGCAATCGCCCATGCATTGAAAGTCAATCCGACTCTCACTACCCTACATCTTAGCGGGAATAAAATTGCTGCCAAAGGATGCGAAACAATGGGAGATGCATTGAAAGTCAATCACACTCTTACTACTCTGGATCTTGAAAGAAACCAGATATCTGACAAAGGGTTCGAAGCGATCGCCGAAGCATTGAAAGTCAATCACACTCTCACTACTCTTCATCTTGAAAGAAACCAGATATCTGACAAAGGGTTCGAAGCGATCGCCGAAGCATTGAAAGTCAATCACACTCTCACTACTCTTCATCTTGAAAGAAACCAAATATTCGACAAAGGAGGTGAAGCAATCACTGATACATTAAAACTCAATCCAGCTCTCACTACTGTAAATCTTGAAACAAACCAAATATCTGACACAGGAAGTGAAGCAGTCGTCACAGCATTCCAAGCCAATCAAACACTCACCGCTCTTCGACTTAACTGGAACCAAATATCTGACAAAGGATGCGAAGCGATCGCGGATGCCTTGAAAGTCAATCACATTCTTACTACTCTTCATCTTGAAAGCAACCAAATATCCGACGAAGGATGCGAAGCAATCTGCCATGCATTGAAAGTCAATCACACTCTTACTACTCTTCATCTTGAAAGAAACCAAATATCTGACAAAGGGGGTGAAGCAATTGGCGATGCATTGAAAGTCAATCCGGCTCTCACTACTCTGCATCTTAGCGGGAACAAAATTTCTGACAAAGGAGGTGCAGCAATCGGTGATGGATTGAAGGTCAATCGAACTGTTACTACTCTTCATCTTGAAAGAAACCAAATATTTGACAAAGGATGCGAAGCAATCGCCCATGCATTGAAAATCAATGAAACGCTTACTACTCTTCATCTTGAAAGAAATCAAATATCTGACAAAGGATGTGAAGCAATCGCCCATGCATTGAAAATCAATGAAACGCTTACTACTCTTCATCTTGAAAGAAATCAAAT
The DNA here is from genome assembly GCA_905250885.1 of Didymodactylos carnosus. Classification (NCBI taxonomy): domain Eukaryota; kingdom Metazoa; phylum Rotifera; class Eurotatoria; order Philodinida; family Philodinidae; genus Didymodactylos; species Didymodactylos carnosus. The sequence continues at coordinate 1,853 of CAJNOQ010002608.1, read as the reverse complement.
ATCTGACAAAGGATGTGAAGCAATCGCCCATGCATTGAAAATCAATGAAACGCTTACTACTCTTCATCTTGAAAGAAACCAAATATTTGACAAAGGATGCGAAGCAATTGGGGATGCATTGAAAGTCAATCGAAGTCTCACTGCTCTTCATCTTGGCAATTGCGAAATATCTGACAAAGGGGGTAAAGCCATCGCTGTCGCATTACAAGTCAATTCGACTCTCAGTACTCTGAATCTCGGAAACAATAATCTATGTGACTATGTAATTCAAGAAATCGCGGACGCATTGAACGTGAATGAAACACTCACTAGTCTTGATGTTCATGGAAACTTAATTACTGACATAGGATGCGAAGCAATCGCCGTTGCATTGAAAGGCAATCGAACTCTTATTACTTTGGATCTTGAAAGGAACCAAATATGTGAGAAAGGATGCGAAGCAATCGTTGACGCATTAAGCATCAATCATACAGTCACTGCTGTTTACGTTCACTGGAATCAAATTTCTGACAAAGGATGCGAAGCAATCGCCGAAGCATTGAAAGTCAATCGAACACTTGCCACTCGAAATCTTGAAAGTGACCAAATAACTGACAAAGGATACGAAGCAATCGTCGAAGGATCCGACATGAATCAAGTAATTGCTATTAACGTTTAAAGACGTCTATAGCAGCTATGTTTACATAGATTTTCGACGATGGTGAATCGCGTGGTACTGTTCGTTTATCACTGCGACTGTTTTTCTACACGTTGTTGTTAAGCCGACCTTGATATTAACCAGTGATGTGCTTAGTTTTCTTGATTGAAGTTCTAAATTATAGTTTGAGTCTACTAGAAGTTCAGGCTGAGTAAAGTAGCAATAGATTGATGTTTCTTGGCAAAAGACGAAGAGATTGAATTTCAAGTATATTTTTATTGTAGTTGAATTATTATGCACATTTCTGCAAATAGACTCTTATTTACTATGCACTCTGAAAAAAAATGCGACTTTAACAATATGTCTACCGAGAAAAGGTGTCTTTTGTGTGACCAGATTGCGTCTTCAAAACAATAAGCGTCTTCCATATGTCTTCAATGTGTCTATCGGAGGCAGAAGAGCGTTTCCAAATGGAGTAAGGCAGCAGCGGGTCTAGAAAGTTTTTCTGGACGATGCAGTTTTCCGTAAAAATTTTCGTACCAACCAGAATCCAACATTTTTTTTATTCTCCAAAAAAAGAAGGTGTGGAAGGTTCTTGAATATTACAATTCCAAGAATTGTTCAAACTGATTTGATGTAAATCCAAAGGATTTTTGGTTTCGAATTCAAGAAACTGAGAAAAGTCACATTTTCAGTTTTTTGAATTTTTGTATTCTTTCAATTGAAAAAACCCAAAAGTTTGGGTCAATTTTTGAATTAAGAGAATCCTTGATGGCTATTTATGAATTTTTGAGTTCTTTTTCCAGCTCGAGAAAGATTCGAGAATTCATAAATAACTATCAAGGATTTTTCTTAATTCAAAGACTTCAAGAGATGGGAAAAGACAAATTCAGTTCCTGAATTCCTGGATTCGTTGAATTAAGAAAAATCCGTGATAGTTATTCGTGATTTCTTGAATTAAGAAAAAGCTTGATTTTTATTTCTGAATACTTGATGCTAATTCTGAATTAGTGGAATGGCTAATTCTGAATTTCTGAAATCTCAGAAACTGGAAAAAAGCTCTATGCTAATTCTTGAATTCTTTCTGGTACCCAAGCAGACAAACATTTGGAAAAACGCGTTTAAACGCTCAAAAGGGAACCGCGATTGTGAGCCAGTAACGCTCATTAAAAAAACGCAAGAAACGCGTTTTTTGCGCAAAATTTTCACTTTCAGA
>CAJNOQ010002607.1:0-23488 GCA_905250885.1 Didymodactylos carnosus | reverse complement strand
GCAAAAAGTCAGTCTACATTTAGAGCGGAAATTGACTTCCGTAAGAATGAAAGCTGTTTTTATCTCTACCAAACCATCCAAACTGGATTTTTTTAAATAGAGTTGTAGACCGACATCTGATCTACAATTCAGCCACTCCAGAAATTTCTTCAGTGGTCGACTTTTGGGAAAAACTGTAAGAGAAGGTCGGTCTACAAAAAACGGAAAAGATGCTTGTAAAATGATTATATCTAAAGAACAACAAAAAAAAGTAAACAAAGTTGAACACTAATCATATGGTTAGATTCATAATTCAATTGTCTATAGGATGCGCTGCTTTCCTTTTCTTTTTATATCTTTTTATATAATCAAAAATTCAGTTTTCAGATGATGAGTCATCAGAAAATTAAGTTTTTTCAACTTTTGAGTCCCATAACTTTGCAACGAAAGGACGTATCGAGTAGAAAATTTTTGTGGAAGTGAGCAAAGTACTAGGCAAAGTACAGGAAAAAATTTGCTCAAGCGAGCCTCTTGTAACCTGAGTTATTATAGAAACATATCTAAACAAGTGATTGTACTAGAAAGTTACGTTTCTCTCATATATATAGAGAATTTTCAATAAATCATTTTTTTGACAATAAATAAACCTCATCACTAGAGGTATACAGTTATTCATAATATTCCATATTAAATTGAAATAAATGTACATGTATCGAAAACAGGGTCTATCGATACAGCAGATATTAGTTGAACAACAATGAGGATGAATATATAGTACTGTTGGATACAGACATATAATACACAGATTTTAAGTTGTTCGGACCGACTACCATTTTGTAGAAGTCTCTAAACTTCATATTCAGATATATGAAACTTAATTTCGAAAAGAAACTCGTTACTATGTTCGTGTAACGCTGGTATGTTACACATCACCATGTGTGAAATTTACCACAATGATCTATTTCTGAATGATGTTTACAGACTTTTAGATTGTTCTTTTAGATGTTGTCCAATGACCAATGGTTCCTTTATTTTGAATAGATGAATATATTATTTGGGAACAAAGAAATTGATCTCAAATCAGTGAACACACATCTTAGTACCAATTCAAAAATAACAACCTCAAGGCATTTAACTTTTTGATTCATATGAATGAGAAAAAAAAGAGCAAGATAAACAAATTCTCATTTAACAATATATAGTATATAGGATTAAAATAAGTGTGTGCATGGTAGAAATGGGCAGATTGTGTAATAAAGAAAACGATACATAAAGGAAGCTGAAGATGTATTATCCTAGCCAGAAGATACACAAACTACAACGGTAAATTTAAAAAAAAAAAGAATCTTCTCAAATATTAAATTTTGTTTAATCATTTGTAATAAAACTTATCTTCAGTATGGTTTCTCCTAATTAAAGTATAGTACAATCAAACCGACGCAAGAATCATGTTTATCTTAAATATATGAACAGAAGGAGAAGAAGACTAAATGTAATTGATTTTATTTGAGATTAATGTTTACTATTTCGAAATAATAAACACAATAGTCTAATGAATACTTACAAAAATCATTTAGAACAAAAATAAGAAACTCGGCGTGCCGATTTGATCTCGTAACGAATCTACACTTCATCTATAACATGCACAATAAATGAAAGTTCTTATGCAAAGAACTGTCAGTTTACAGTTCGACAAAAAAAAAAAATCTGAACCGTAGATAATGCAGAATGCCTTAGCATCGCTTCGCTAACTAAAAAATTCTCAAGTTTACCTTTAGAAACACGTGAATAAAAACTCTGCTAGATAAAGTTTCAAAAAATAACAGGAAATTTTTTAAACCGTACACAGCACTAGACTGAGCTTGTCTTCTGTTTTCACTAGAAATCAAATCACTGGAATGTATTAAGGTTAAGATGACAATGATTACAAGACAAAATTCATCGATCATCTTTTTTGTCCATTTTTGCTATATTCATCTCATTGTGTACATGTCCACCTCCACTATTGTTATTGTTGTTAGTATATGTCTTATCATAGAATTTAACCATTTCTGTCATATAATTTTGAAATGCAGCCATTGCACCCACAATTGCTGGTGAACCGAATCCATGTGTAATTAACGAAAAATGTGTCAAATGTCTTTGTACAGATGGGTCTAATACTGGATTCAAACGGCAATTACCCAATGGCGAACGATCTTGACTCAATAATTCGGTGAATTCTTTCACTAATTGCCTAGAACAATAAATAAGACCGTTGATATGATTTTATGAATTGTATGACAATATGCTTAGAATGTCTTTTACTGTACAAAATCTCAATTTTAAACTTAAATATTCACTGATCGTTTAGGTTAGATCCATCTGCACATGTTTGTACAAAAGGAAAGTTCCCACAAGTGTCCGTCGAATTTTTTCTAATGAAAAATTGCATTTTTCTATTGATAATTTAAAATGGTGTTTACAAATTAGAGATCTGTTTTGGCTATTCCACATTTCCTGACGTAGTTTTCGCATGTCTATTCTTCAAAAATCCAAAATTTCTTTTTAATGTCACGATTAATGCGGGGAAATTTTGCTGAAAAAACCGTAATTAATCATTCTGATCAATTGACGGTTTGTTGTCGACATGGAAAATAGCTTATAACCGAACGGAATGAGCGTTAATTGATCTTTTCGTTTGAGTTGGATAGAGAACTTCCTAAAACTTACTTCGACGCAAGAATCATTGCTTTTCGTTTCGATATCTCAGATATATCATGATGATGATGTCGTGCATTATATTCCGCACATTGTCTTGCAGGAAACTCTTGATCACATACATAATGAAAATCTCGAGCTAAATGAGTTGCTTCTCCTATAATAACAAAAATATTTTTCACTTTTTTCGTTAAACTTTTAGAAGAATAAACAAGTGGAAAATTCGGGCATTAAATTCACTACACTTATTAGTGGACATAAGATGAAGATTTTATAATCAAGACTACGAAAAGGTACTAATATATACGAGCCAATAAGATTTCTTGACTTTAACATAGGAAGATGATCTTAGATCAAATCTAGAAATTTTTGGTACTTTGAATTGACCTTTGTAAAGTTTGGTACTCTGAATAACCAACGTTTTGTTCATCCATTTACAACAACGTGGGCATATTCAAAAATATTTTTTCAGAATTCTGAATTGACTCCATTTATTCCACAAGCAAGTTCTAGTTTGGTAATCTTTTCAAAAAGCCCTCAGAAAATGAATGTATATGTGATCTCTTGATATTTCTTTATGATGTTCTCAGTAGTATCGTAATTCGTAAGCTTCGTCTTTTATCTATATATTTCTCATTGGGTACGACATTGATGAATAGATATTTTAAAGCTTGTCCAAAGGTTATCAAACTAATATATCCGATTTTATGACTAACCTTCAACAAGTGATGTTAACAATGTGACAGTAGCTGCTTTTCGTCTTCCAGCAGGTAAATTTACACCAATTTTCTCTAATTTTTCTCGTAATATACGTCCACCGTTTTTGGACTTTGCTCTAAGATTAATAATTATTTAAATTATTTAATGTATGATCGTTTAACAATAGATAGAAAACTAATCTAATAGATTTCAATTACCTTCGTAATATTCCACCTAATAATGATGCATTCAAACACTCAGGTGGTGACAATCGTCGTTGTACTTCGGCTACTGTTACTTTATATTTTGAATTTGAACTTAGGAGCGACAAACGTCCAGGAACATTGCAAAATACATCGGATGGAGCAACACTGCCAGATATTGTCAACGCAATTCCATCTTTTGTATCCGGGCGACGAAAATCTGTAAATAACGAAATAATTATAATCAATATTTCAATAATATATCGACTAACGTATTGAAACGAACTGAATTTGTACACTCAGTATTTTCAGAAGAGTCTCTTATTTACAAATAGATAAGATATTACTTATATATACCTCTTTGAAATGTGGCTCTGTAATGTTCTGTTAATGGATTTGCTACTTCGTCCAAACCAGGTACCTATAAAAACAATAAATGAATTTTTACACGAATAAGTTTAAATGATAATGGTTACTCTAAAACTTGATGGACTTTCTGTTGTTAATAAATTATTTCGATATAGTTGTAATGATTCTGGATCAATGGCCATTGCATGTCGACTGTAATACGATGCATATTCAGCATATGCTCGACTATCGTATTGTCCGAATGTTGATCCTGGCATTTGAAGGGTATCATTTCCACTACCCATTCCAGTTGAACGAAGTAAATTGTGTCTATCATTACTGTAAGAATGATGTTGATGATGATTTGTATTGAATGGTGATGACCCATAATCCAATGGAACATTACCACCGACAGATGTAACAGCCGCTTGTAAATCAAATTGATGATTATGATGTAACGATGTATTGTAAGGTGGTGGAAAATATGGTGGTTGAAATTCAGTTACCGGTGTGTGAGATGAACGACTACTAGAGGTTGATGCGCCAATTGAGCCAAAACTAGTAGCAGGATGATTTACCCGATCCTTTGAAAAAAAAGAAAATAATTTATCTTGATTCTGATTGAGTATAATTAAATTACGTTTCACACTTTTAACTTTATATGGATAGATAATAATCACTCTCAAATTTTTACCATCCTTTTCTTTAAAATAAGACGTAGTTACAATGTCTATCTGTTATCTATCGAAAAGTATTATTATTCAACGTTAACGATATTTCCATAATTAGAGATCTATGAACAATCTTACAAGATCCGAGACATATTCTTTTGAATCGGATTTTTAGGATTCTAATAAAATCCTATAGAAAATTGGAATGAAACTCAGTATTATTCAAAAGTCGCTAGGGTATTGTAAGAATTTTAAATAAACTTAAGGAAAATCTTAGTAGGAACCTAATATCTAAAATCGTTCTAGAAAGTCTTCAATGTTAATAGAAGATCGATAGGTGTGTATTTAGAAATTCTTTTTCTTTTATCTAAAAAATCAAAATATCGTAGTGTCTACACTTCATATTTAGTAAAATACTTTTGACCAGACGCATTAAAATAATTAGAAAAATATATATAATAGGTGAACGCTTGGTTTTACTCATCTCAGATAAGATTATATGTTTATATATATATATATCTATATATACTTTTCGTTGCATACATATACTAAAAAAAAGATTTTCTTTGTTAAAATACAAATTTGTCTTATTATTATTTTTTATTTTTTTATCTTAAACTGATCAAAGATATTTGCAATCATTTATGATAATATTCACATCTTCTTTCTCTAGCATATTATTATTTTTTTCTCTATTTTACGACAAAATATCGCATAGCATCCTATTGTATAAGCCTTCTAGCAACTTTAACAGATCAATAAAGATGCATCTTGTCCATGTGACATACAGTTTCTTAACATTGTACTCACACACTCACTCCAATATATCTTGAAAGTGTAAGAATATGTTATCTATATATTCTTTCTCTTCTCACTTCTACGCATAATTAACTTTCTTTGTCTTACTTTAACATAATATGGATGATCAAACGTGTAATTGGCAAGACTCGGACTAGTTGATGTTGTTCCATGTTGACGTATCGGTGCCATAAAGAAGAAAAACTTATATTATCTTAAAGCAGTAATACAACAACTATTTTTTTTAGCTTGTAAAAAACGTTTTTGTAGAAATGAGTATATGTAAAAGTCAGTAGTATATGATATGTTTAATTATTACTAGAAATTAGAACGAATTTTAATATACTATGCAAGAGTGAATTATTACCACACCATAAAAACAAACGAACAAATACGACTCACTATTAATTAGAATCATACTAATTAATATTGAGTGAGTGACATATTTCGTCTATAATAGATTTTCTACATGCAATCCAACAAGAGTGATACAAAAAAATTTGTTTACGATGACAAAAGAATAGATTTTGATGGTTAGATAATCTAAGAAATTGAGTGAAAGAAGTAGATATAAGGGAGAAGATGTTAGTCAACAAAGTTTATTTCCTCCATAAATGGTTACCTAATATCCAAGTATAATCTCTGATGACAAATATGCAGTGTCGTGGCAAGACAAAAAAAAGTAGAAGGAGTATGAATTTTTGGAAGAAAGGTAAAATGGTGTTTTTTGAGTCCCCAAAAAGTTATTGGGAGAAAATTTATTAGCAGGAGAAAGTAAGAAATCCAAAAAGTGGAGAGAGTGTACATTCTCCGGTCCTAACACTATGCAATCAAATTCATCTTTTCTTAATGTATGTTGACTATAGTATTGACTTTTCTTGTTTATAGTTTGTCTTCATGATCACAATGATGTATAATGGATTAAAAATTAATTTAGTAAAATATAAAATAATTGATAATATTTTCATTTATAGTCAAACTGAGAGATGATATAGATGCATTTTTTCTGCTGTATTTTTTTTTTTTTTTTTTGTTTTTTCAAAGCAAAATAACTGATTGATGATGATTAGTGAGAATAAATAAGTCATCTCAAAAGACGATATTAGGTTACGTGAAAATTTATTTTCTTATACACTCAAGGATGCATTATATTTATTTTTCCATTATGTGTTGATTAAACGATTGTGAGATGAAATCAATTCGAAAAACCTTTAAGCAATCTTCTGCTTGCTGCTAATGTTTGTCTTATTATATAAAAGAATTTTAGTCTTCTAATGTATTGTGATAAAAAAAGAACAACAAAGAGAAGAAGAAAAAAAAGAAACGAGTTTTTTACCTGCCAGGAATTCTCGGCGAGATGAAGAAACGACATGTAGACCCTTTAGGAGATTTTTTACAAAATGAATACGATCATTTTCATACAACGATCAATATACATTTTTTTTTTTTTTTCTTATTACATAAAGACGATGAAAAGGCAAAAAGAGATGAAAAAAGAAAATGTCTGGTCGTTGAAGCAATGTTAAAAATGGCTAATGGCAAATAATAGCATTGCTATGATCATTATCAAATAAATAATTTTAGCTGCAGAAAAGAAAAGAAAGTATATCGGAAGTATGTTTCTATTCGTTCACTGCTTCAAGTAACAACGACCTGATTTTTTTCCTGTTTTTCTACACTTTTAATGTTCTTTTTTTCCCTTTTATCTCTTATATCTATCAAATCAACTTCTAACATAAGGCTTCAACAGGGACATGAAAAAAAAAAAGTTATTTTTGATTTTAACCGTTCTTTCTTTCTTGTATCAGAGAATAGAAATGTCTGATTGGTTAAAATGTAAATGAATAAAAATAATTCATTGGACAAATATTTTGTATCTACAGAAAAAATGAGATGAAATATAGCAAAAAGAGATTTCTGTCAAGATAAGTATACTAAAAAAAAAGAAAATACTTTAGCTAACCTTTTTATTACTAATACAGACTACATATAAGAATTTAATCATGTAGAAGATCTCTGCCTGAAGAATTTGTCTTTCAAAATTGATCATTCAACTAAACATTTTATTAGTCATCAGCGAACCTATAAACTACTGATAATCCTAATCGGATTGTTATATTATGTGAATCATTTTATGTTCACTATATGCCTTTGCACTGTACGATATATTCCGATTGGCTAAAACCGACATTCATAAATAAGTTTAGTCAAATATCATCTTCTATAGCTTCAATTCAACATGAAACACGTCATATAGTAAGTGCTATCGACAGCATATTCTTCATTAGAAGAAAAACACCTTTTATTAAGAAAACTCTTGAAAAATGATACAAAATATAATACCTTAATTGTCAAATCTTTCAAAAATTAGAAGATTTTGTAGAAAGACGATTTTTACCAAAAGCAGTCAATAAACGTTTTTTACCTTTATCTATTGTCCATTCAAAAAAAGAATAACCCATGACTGTTTTTTTAATAACTGAAGAACGGAAGCACTTAGCGACCTGCGGTTTTCACCATTAGAAAGAGCGAAGCGTGGAACGTAGGTCTATATAAAACACAATGAGTCTACTGGTAAAAATATGCGTTACTTACGACTTTAAATTTTAGTGAAAACTGCAGTAAAATATACCTAGTCTTGAACCTCGGAAGACAACTGATTCAAATGTCAGGTATACGTTGAACCATACCTCTTCTTTATTCGAACTCAGCAAGATAAAATTCTGAAGTTGTTCTGTTGAAAAACAAGACCTTCAGCGATAAAAAGGAAGTTGGAGGTTTCGAAAAAAATGTTGATTATTTGATGGCTTTTGGGAAATTTACTCAAAAATTCCTGATATGTGTTTTGTATAATAGAATAATTTTTACATAGGTCTACGTCCCACGGTTCGCTCTTTCTGATGGTGAAAACCGCAGATAGCTAAGTGCTTCCAGTCTTGAGTTATTAAAAAAACAGTCATGGGTTATTCTTTTTTTGAATGGGACAATAATAAAAAATTTTAACATAAGTGGACTTCTAATGTAATAATGCATCAACATTATCGATTTTGAACTTGTTCAGTTTTACAAACGGTTTTATTAAATTCATTTCGTCTTATATTAAAATAAAAGACAACTCTTTTGAGAAGGATACAAGATCCTGTATGGAATAATGTCGTAATCCTAATTTTCTAAATTCTTTTTTCTCAAAAAAGCCTATACTAAAAAATTCAGACATTGTCATTTCATAAAACTTTATCGATTCATGATAGAGCACCATAAATATTGTGATTAAAATAAATAATATGAGTCCGACGGCACAATAACCGTTGTTGTGACGAGCTCTTGAACTAAATTTGTTGTGTAAACATTTTTCAAGCAAAATGCGTTCAATTAATGCACTACTTCAACTAATAGATGTTGATTTTAATACTTTTTCTTACCTGTATAGGCACTACATATAATTTTATAATTGAAACCAAACGTATTCATCTCATTTTTTGCTCGACTAATTATCGAACGGCCCGCTAAATTGATCGCTATTACTAACTTAACTCATGCACTTTACTATGTTGTTATGACGTTGTTTGCCTCATACGTTTTTAGTCTCAATTTAATCATTTAATAATCAATTAAAGACATATGAACAAGAGAATATGCATGTCACTAAAAGGATGTGAATATTAATCATCGTTTCTCTATATTTTCACTTGATCTCTAAATCGGACACAATAGAGAGAAAAAGAGTTTAAAAGTGTACCTTCATCATACGAAAAACATTTTAATTAGTAAAAAGGAACATTTCATAGTGGATAGAAAAGCGTTTTAGTTTCAAAAAATTTACATAAAGTAAAGAATGTGACTTGCACAAGTTTCATGAGACTAACTTTCTTCGATAAAGAAATGGTGTAATTTTAAATATCTGTAGCTGTACTATTATGATAGAATATTTGATATACTCTTTTTGAACATTTGAATGAGACATTAAAACCTTTTGAAAAACAGAATTAAAATATAATCGTATAGTAGAATGTTGTTGGCTTAAAAATGAGCAAACCATACTGAATGTCTAATACAAAGCCTTTCGATAGATTTCGCCTAATGAAATGACTCTTTTAAAAATGTTAAAGATTAGTTTTTGACAGAGATACTTACAATTATATTTGAGTGGTGGTACCAAATTCCTATTTATTATAATAAAATGAAATAAATGAATGTTATGTACGCGGATATTCCTATTTTAAGCACCAACGTCAACGGATAATGTTGAAATATGTATGAAATGCCTTTAGGTGATCATATTTCACCACTATTAATTAAATATATAAAACATGAAAGATTGGTTTTAATTTAATAAATATGTACGAGAAATCTGGTACATACACATATCTTTAACATTTTTCATTATGAAAAATATGAACAGAAGCTTTGAGCACATTAATTAGATGACACATGTCAAAATTTAGTTAGATACATGTAGTCTCTTTTTCTCTCTGATGAAACCTTAATCATATGAAAACACATTCGAATATAGAAAATTAATGGTTGAAAACTAATGTTTTCAGAATTACATTCTCCACCTATTGACAGATAATTTTCATTTTCATTAAATAGTAGTTGTTATTCATAGGCTCACTATGAAAATCAGTTAAACAAGTTATTTTTTTAAGATAAAATATAATTATTATTACATATCATGGTTTTAGTTTCAAAATTATAGCAAGAATTCTTACAACAGACTTCATAAAACATCATTTTATCAATTTCTTATGTTTGATAGTTAACATTTTAGTCTCCACTGATATTTCATTCTAGATGTCTTTCTTAACAAACACATTAACAAGATAGACTGACGTATGTTAAACAGCAGGATCCATTTAAAAGGAAAATAGTTACAAAAAATGCCAATATTATACACACACACATTATAAATAAAAGGCATACACACGATAAGATAGAGATTTTCTATTTATCTTGGTGAAAACATTAAAATCTTCTTTTTGGTAATCAATTACATGCTAGTCAGTTTCTCATCCTCTCTTACCCTCCAGTCTTACATATATTGAACCTGTACTAGTATATAGAAGTAAATAAATCATTTTTCTGCCTTTTATTATTATTTATGCTGCTTTTTTGTCGGTGTTCAATGTAATATTTTGTTTGATCTCTATTATCTCAATGTTTATGCGTTCGTCGTTCCTTGCGGCTTATTGTCCATTCATTAGCTTCTAATGGCAACGGAGCTAGTTGAACTCTATTCTAAACGATATATATATATATATATTATAACAATTACTATCACACACATCTTTAACTATTTGTCATTTACACACACATACACACACACACATCATTTAGAATGAAAACAGGAGTAGAACCTGTCTAATATAGACGATAAGTAAATAGACGTACTAATCAACCATAAACAAAAAACATATGGAGAAAAATGAATAGAATATAACCAAAAAGTTCTTAGAGAAGGATAGATTGGGTTAAGTTATACTGTAGTATTTGTGAGCATCTGTTGCTATATGGCCTTCGAAATAGTAGCTTCTGCTTAAGTTCTGCATCTAACTGCAGCATATAAACTACTCGTTGTCTTTTGAGAATAGTAAAAAATAAAATAAATGAAAAGCAGCATAATAATCTACACACTATAAATAATTTTCAGTAATTTTTTTCGGCTAAAGACCACATTGAGTTACATTTAGATATAGCAATTAGCACGAACACCAGCATTTCAGCAAACTCTACTGACATATCAAACGATGATTACCTTATTATTAAAACTTTGTCTTCTCTTTAATTAAAGCCGACTGGAAACAGAACACTAGATAAACCGTCAATCTGAGTTACTCCATCATTTGTAATAAACAAATTAATTCTAATTTCATTAAAGACCAAAAGTAACAGAAGTACAAGGAACTTTTATTTATTATTGTTTGTTCTCATTCTCGAATCGTTCAAGTAAATCATTTCGTCGGATATTGTTGTTATTAACTTTCATTTGACAATATCAATACTTTCTGCTATACAAAAGAAAAATAACGTATTCAAACAATTGTCAAACAGCAAATTATTGCCGTAGATATTGTCGAACATCCAGCTGATTAAAGCGATTTCCTCACATTTTTTGCGCTTTTCAAAAATATTTCTTCTTTAAGTTTTCGAGCTATGTGACCTGCTTTTTCGTGTAGAAAAACCTACTTCGAAGAAATGTTTTCTCTTACAAAAAGGTACTGCCAAGTTTCTTCTTTTGAATGGCGAATAACACAGTTCTCGAGCTTCTTCCTATTAGAAATTATTCAAAAAAACATCCGCCGCCTGTCGGAACCGTCGGAAATTAAATCGAAATGCTCTTATTTGGATTTAAAAATTAAGAATATAGTAAATCCTTTTATTAATCTTTTGTTGGCATTCGTGCTAATGTATAAAAAACTCATTCAATTTAATTGGCACCATCTTTTTGCAATATATAGAAAGAAGAACAGATCGAATCGAAAGCAACATACAAATCACGTTTACACAAATCAAAGAATAGAACGCACGAAGTAATATGCGTGTCTACTCTTGGACAAAATTACCCAAAAATAAATGTGTTAGAGTTCGAATTCCTCCTTCTATGCAGTTTATGAAGCTTTATGTTAGCCTCTTCCGTTCTCCCTATATCCCTTAAACATATCTGTTGGTAGATATGTACATTAGTGTAATTTCAACTATGTCTGAACGGTGTTGATTTTTTACATTAGAAATAAGTGTATAGAATAGAAATATGCTGTGATAGCAGAAAATGGATTAAGAGCTTGATCCAAAATGCTGATGAACCGGTCAGCCTTCTCCTTTCGCATGTTCAAGAAGATGAATAGAACAATGATTATAATCATGTTTAAAATTCAACACCCTTTTCAAAATTTTGATGAGTTAAAGAAGCCCGCCAGTCCTCTGTCACGACGAAAAGAAAAGTAACATCAGATTTTTTTCCTTCTGACCATGTATGGGTCCAGCTGTTTCATACGCTTTTTGCGGGGAATGTTTGGCAGGAATGCGCGATAGTTCTAATCTTTGCCTAAAAATTATTGCAAAAATCAAATTTCTCGATTTTTCTACAAAAAATTTGGACAAAACTACGACTTTAATGTAAAGGTAGATTTTCTCAATGAAACATTTAAACTTGTTTAGCATTGAATATGTTTGTAGAGCGACACTTTCATCATGTCCAACAAATTTTAGAATAAAACAAAAGTCGATGAGCTTTGATAGGTGGTAAATGATGAGAGAGGACTGCCCGTTATGTCATAGAGATAAAAAATCTCTAGTATTCATTTAAATCAATTCTCTCATATGTGCTTGATCAAAAAGATTTTTAGAGACTATCATAATCAACGAACATGCAGTATTGAAAATACTCAGCTTCAGTTTCACCTAAATTACACTCTCGATCGAATGGGGTGTTATATAAAAAATATCTCAAAAATCAGAATGGGAGTTGCGAATGCAGTAAATAAATTTTAGATCTAAATAAAAACTCTGTGATATACCAACTGATAAAATACCATCCAACACCTTCTATACATTGACGACATTGCAAATTAGTCATTTTATTATTAAAAATTAATAAAAAGTGCAAAGTTAATTATAGAGAATAAAAGGAAAAGAAAAACAAAAACATTTGAACACTAAATGGCTCAATAACATACATACATACAAATATAACAACAACTATAACGAAATTAAAAAACGCAGAGAGAAAGTACCGTATAAAACTGCGTACTAGACAACTGGTGCTAAGGTAAGTTGCTATCGGTAACTATCGTAGTTTCTACTACACTATCATACTAGATGAAATTGAAAACATGAGATTATTCAATAAATGGGCGGTGATAGATAAAGAGACCTTATCATCTAATTCTCAAAAAAAAAAAATCACCGTATTGCACTTACACTAATATAACGAAAAGTTTTTCTATCAATTTCTCGTGTATATGATTGAATAAGATAGAAAATTTTGCTGGCAGGAATGATGTCCAATTATCTTTATCTCAAGACTTCTAAGTTGAAAAAAGGAGATTTCTCCTTAGAGCAAAGACGTAGTTGACAACTACAGACGTGATAGAACGAGACTAAGATCTCGTATGACGACTTTGTAGGCAGTGAACAAGGTAAAAACTATGGCTTATTCGCCACGTTCTACGTATTATTCGCATAAACCTGCTAAAAAAATGGATATAAAGGATGTTTAACTCGTGCTATACTACGCAAAAGATACACCTGATAGGAGTGAGAACATGGGAAAACTATTTTGCACATATGTACACATGTTAATTCGTGAATAGGGAGAAATTTCTATCGAAAATGTTAGAAATAATAACTATATACACAAAGACACACACAAATAAAGAAATGCAATACAAAAAAGTATAGATAGGAAAGAATTATGAGATTATATTCGAAAATGTATATACACATAGTTTGGAAGAAGTATTAGCACACGAGTTACAGAAAAAGAGATGACAGCTCCTCTAATTATACAAGTATTGAAAAAAACGCCTGTATGCATATGTATACACCATGTTAGCTCTCTAATCAATCTCCAAAACATGGAAAGAATACACGTATGTATTCAAAACACAAAACCAAACATTTTCATGGCATACACACAAACAATACACAGAAACAGAAGAGAACACAAGGAACAATTATAATGCAGCATATTAGTTTATATTAACATAAAATGTTAAGAAAAGTGAGAAGTAAAACAGTTGTATATAGAATAGATGTGTATGTACACTAATGCTCATTTGTAATAACGACTTTCTCCACCTGCATATTGGGATCAAGATCAGTTGCTAAACGTATTGCTGTTAGCAATGCCTAAAAGAAAATAGAATAAAGTAGAAAAATTTACGACAAATGGACAACGCGTACTTCGTCATGATCCACAGGATATTGCGGATGGTGAGATGATGGTTGTACATCTTGACCCTAAATAAATATATTAAGCTTTTTCAAAAAATTCCTTGAAAATATTAAAAACAAAAACATTTAAATAATGCTGAAAGGATCAAATAATTCCACAGTACAGAAGAAAATGTCACAAACAAAAATGGTATTATACAGGTGGAAGAACGAATATAATGAGCGATTCTTTTAGCCATAAACTAATAACTACGATGAGAGATTTAGGGGTTTTTTTTCTGGTTAATTCTGATATTTTTGAACACCGATATTATTCCACTTACATTAACATTCGCATACGTCGGTGGAAGAACAGGTGGTCGTTTTGGTTTTAATTCCTGTTAATCAAAATAAAATCGAAAATCAAATAGTAAAAAGAAATTTTAACTCTAAATCTACTATTTTAATCAATTTACATAGCGTCAGCGATGCTGTCCTTACCGATATTGGACCAGTTGGAAGAACTTGTACGCCACGGGAGTCTCGTGATGGTGTTGGCTATTATAAAAGCAATAAAAGTAGATATATAAAAAGAATTATTGAAGATATATATGCCTACCGGCGGTATTCCATTTTGACCTGATTTTTTATCATCTCTCTCCAATGTTGACGGTGTTGGTTTCGTTGGTTTACTAACATGGGCATATTCCGGATCATGATAAGTTGCCGGTTGTACGTTTTCTCTTGATGATGGAAAATAAGATTCATTCTGAAAAAAAAATTTTCTCTTGTCATAAAGCAATACAAATGGATAAACCAAAAGACATGCAAAAATTTTCCAGCGCCGAGCAATTAAGAATTTTCGTGCAATCAAAAACGCATGCCTTTTCAACACTCTTCTTAACAGCCTATAGTTTTTTTACCTAATATAGATACAACTTTCTAAATTGTAGAAAATATGAATATAAAGGATTTCAGGACACAAACAAGTGTTCTTACGTGTCTATCAAGATAATCGTCACGAGAACCATTTGGTTGAGGTAGAACGATTGCCGGTGATTGTCGTCTTGGAAGAGTTTGTTGATCATTGAGTGGATCAACGCTTGTTGGACGAACTAAATTACCATGAGAATATTGATGTTGATCAGGCAAACGATTCTGGTTAATAACAGGTTTTTGAGGACGATTTGGACTATAATTTTCACCAGCTGAAACGACATAAAACAAACGATATGTGAAATATTTCGTTTATTTTAGTTATGGCTTCATGCGTAAAATGACTAACTAGAGACTGTTCAAGGAAGAAAATTTTGATGATTAGAAATATTCAAAGAAAGTTGCATATACTGAGAAAATTTGTTAAACCTCCAAGAAGATTTACTACAGCGAAAATAAATCAGAACGTGTTCAACACCTATTTATTCTCCTCTAAATAATTTTATCAATAATTGAAAATTGTAGAACTCATTTGTTTTTACATCTACGTATATGAACCGTCATTATGACGAGTTCACAGACAAATGAACTGCTTCAGAATGATACAAAACGAGAAGACATTGTGCAACAATATAAGCAACATTTATAATTAGTAGCATATTTGAAGTGTCAAATTATCGACACTTGCTACACAAATGAAATATGAAAAATGAGAGAGAAAGATCATCGATGAGAATACAAGCATAGAAAGAAGAGCCAAAGCGTTATGTTCAGGCATTCTACCTTTTCTTTGATCAGGTGTTACTATAAAAATATATAAACGATCAAGTTACTGCCATTAAAAAAACATTCACTTCAAAACTTACAAACATCTAAACTTCTTGTCATTCTTTTACTCAAAGATCTTTCAAAATCTGGTGCCGGACGCTCTAATAATAATTGTCTTGCTTGATGATAGGTGTATGTGCCAGTATAACGAAATGTTGAATTGAAACGTGGTAACACGTTTTTTTTACGTATTTCTTCCGGTTTACGTAAACTATAAAACAAAATGTCTGTTATTAATTAAAACAAGAACAAACACTACTTTAGTTTACCGAAAAAATGCATGATGTTCAACAGCTATTTTCCATAGTGTTTTTGCTGCTTTATACGTTGGAAGTTTAAATCCAATTGTACTCTCATAGCGATCAAACTAAAAACGGACAAAAACATAGATTAACTATTGTAAATAGATTACAGTCGTCGAACAACATTCACCCCAAAATCTTATTAGGAATAATAGTGTAAAATTGTCAAGAAGTTAGAACCAGATTTGTGGATAGAGAAGAGTCAAATCAAGAAAAATCTCTAACAAGTTTTGATAATAAAAGAAAGATTGGGCAGGCATAGCATAATCGAATGACAAAGACAGAGAATACCATATTCAAGGCAGTGAAGTAGCAAGCGGGAATAACTTCCATTCTGCTCGTTTGAGTTTTTTTTATCTTTTGCTTCAGGAAAATGTTCTCTAAAAAATATAAAACTGCCATTTTACAAAGTACAATTTTAAAACAAACTCATGAAACAGCTTGTTTCTCATCTCATCCTGCTTCGAAAGTCGAGCAACGTTCTTGTCAAGTTCAGTAGCTAATTATAACAATATTTTTATCTCATCAGATGATAGTAGAAAGAATAAATAAGTAAGACGAACATATGATACATACATCACCCGGTCTTAATTTAATATAAAAATATTTTCTCTTGTAAGATATTTTCAATATTTTGGGCCATGCAAATCGATTGATTCGCAATTTATCACGATAAATTAATAAACCATTAGCTGATACACCAATGTTAATATCAACATTTTCCGAATCCTAAACAAAATTAAAACAAACGATACTTTTTCATTAAAATACACGTGTATTTCTCTTTCTTACTTGTGCATGATGAATATCCACTCCATACATTGCTAATTTTTTAGCATTCTCCAAAAAATGTAAATCAGCTCCATTAGGTGCTTGACCTCTGAAAAATAATAATGATAACAGAAATCAATACTACGAAAAATACGGCGTTTATAACGTCTACTTATGTCGTTTATGTTGTTCCGCAATCCTCCTTAAGAGTTCATCGTCTTGTGTTGGAGCAAATTGTAAATCTCTTAAATAGTCATAACCCTGGCCGTGATCGAATTCAGAATAATCACCTAATTCAGCCTGAGCTGTATATGAACCAAGTAACGCATAAGTTACAAATGAACATGGTAATCTAAAACAAACAATCAGTGCTCACATACTATCAGATATTAACACAATATTGTCTACATACTTTCCAGATAAAATATCATGGCGTAGTTGTAGACATAACTGATATCTAAATAAATCAATAAATAGACAATCAAATACTGGTCATCTAACTTATATTGAAAAGCTCAAAAAAACAGAGTACTAATCAATACATTACAAATCAGTCGGCAAATAGTTAATATGATTTAAGTTCTTCTGTAACTCTATTCCACGTATAATAAAATGCTTACCGTGTTAAATCTTCTTGAAGTAAAGCCGGTTCTGGTGGATAAAACTTTGTTCGAAAATAAAAAATTGGTTCAACACCTAGAGGAAATCATAGTAATCCAGACAATAGATTTTAAGAATAATCAAATATCATACCTTTCAATTGACTTCGAACACGTTTATTATTATTCAACCATAACTAAAATATAAATATTAGAGTATAGAATGGTATTTTGTTTTAAGGAATATTAGGTGTTAAATGTAATACAAAATTGAAACGTGAATAAACTACGTTGAGAGCAGAAAAGTGTATGTTTGACGTGACAAAATAAATAAGCATCTTTTACTAATCTGATATTATCTTTACTGCCGTAAAAATAGTACATTACATAAAAATCGTAATTTGAGAATATAATCTCTCAATATCGAATAATCTTATTATAAACAACGTTCTCCAATCTATCAACTGTATTTTAATATTTATGCCTTGAAAACATTCTAGTTGTAATTCAGGCGTTAAATATCCCCCTTTCTCTGGACTACAAAAGTGTATAAAATAAAACTAATCTGAGAAATCCAACAAGAGAGATTCTATTTTATTTATATACTGATTGTTTTAGCTAATCGCTTTTCGACGGGCACGAGTTTTTCAAAAAAATGCCCCCACGTCGGTAACACATCAGAGAGAAAAACTTCTTTTTTTTTCTGCACTCGGAGCGAAAAAATCCACAAAAACATTTTGCCCGTGCAGATCTCTACTTGCGAATGGCTTCGTTGTTAGCAAAGTAATTTGACAAGTACAACCTACTCTCATATTTTGACTGTCTAAGAACATTAAACCAAAGTAATCTTTTTCTTCTAAACGCATTACATCACACACACGGTTATAAAAGTCTTTTCCAATGTCATTTTTCTAGAAAGAAATGAGAAAAATGAAGAAGATTTCATTTACATCATAGAGGACTTACATCATAATCGATCAATTCTTCAGTATCATCTAACATCACAACTTTTGCTCTTAGTCTTGATGAATTGGAGCGTTGTTTATCGTCTGACTGTTTTATCGTTGCCCTCTCATTCTTGTTATGGTAGCCATTTTGGTGTTGATTAGGATAATATTCTCTCTCATGACCATCAACTTCATGTTGATCATTTTGCTGGCGTTGCGGCTGTCGATAATCGTCATCATAACGTTGAGGAATATTGGCTTGATCTTCAATATATGGTACGGATTCTCTCGTTCTACTTTTCGATTTTTTTCGTTGTTTTTCTTCTTGTCGCTTTAATTTTTCTTCTTGTTTTAGACGTTGACGTTCCTGTTTTTCTTTTTCTTTGATTAATTTATCCTTTGCTTTTTGAGATATTTGTTCGTTACCTTCGACTTGATCAACTTCATTGGCAATAAGCTAATTACACAAAAACAAGAGATTATTGTAAGAAAAAATGTGATGAATAGCAATCTTAAGTCACAGATTAAAATTGACAAATACTATAAAGCGAATATTAACGAGCTGTAAAGTTGTTTTCCAATAAAAGATTTTACTAGCTCTTAAGGCTTGAAAAGACATCATATCTGTATCTTCACATGTATTTGTTTGAAGCTGTTGCATATTAATAGTTTCTAACTTACCGCCTGCTGTTGTTTCTTTGATTCTTTCTTTTTCGATGGCTTCCTCATTTTCGATGGTGTTTTATCACTTGCTTCACTAAATTGATTCAAATTTTTTATCGATGATGTTGAAAGTGGATTTTGTATTTGTAATTGATCAGTTGTTGATATGTCGTTGTCTTCTCCATAATTTATATCTTCATTACTATAGACGTATTGTTGTTGTTGATTATAATATTCATCGTTTGGATCATACCCTGAACGATTCTCATTCAATGTATCATTATCAAAACTGTCAGCATCATAACCAACATGAATCTAGAATTCAGAATAAGAAAATAGAAAAAGAATAATGGCCTAATTTTATCCTTACTCCTCCACTGTACGGTTGTTGAACAAATTCAGTTGTCATTGTTTTATCTATAAAAAAGAAATATTTATGACACTTTGTGTAATATCCAGAACGATATAAAAAAAACACATTCAAGGACTTCTTGAATTCATTCCGTTCACAAAGAAACTAAAGACACAATAGACAAGTTGTCATTGCAGTTTTCATCCTCTTTCCTTGTGAAAGATTTAATTAACTGATTCAAATGAATGAAAATTTAATTATCATACTACAGTAGAAATAACAGAAAGCTATTCTTTTGGTCGTATGTGAGACGGTCATAAGTACGTTCGCTTGTTTTAAATAATCGACCATTTTCACACCAATCAAATATATACAAAAGGCCTCCATTATGATCTAATTAGTTCAATGTCGCAAGAGGGCGGTAAAGATCAATACCGTTTATTATGCACAAAGTCCGAGTCTCTAAAAAACTTTGTGTAGGATTTATTTTCATAAAAAAGCGTTTTTGCTTTGAAACACGCTGTAATTGTACAACGATATATTAAAGGGTATCAGTGAGTGGTGCAGAAAAAAAAATATTAAAAATAAACATGTTACAGTATTGCATAATATTTGCAAATCACTGATCATCAGCATTCTCACTCAAGTTGTTCTTCCTCTTCATTTAGAAAATCGTTAGTGATTTTCTAGAAAGTAGAAAATAATGCGACTTTTCGATTTTTGAAAAGTCCATATATAAAATCACTAAGGATTTTCTAAATTCTAGAAAATCTAGCTGGATTTTCAAGAAAGTTGGAAGGTCAAGCTGGATTTCCTATAAATAATTTCCAACAAAATAGAAAATCGATATCGATTTCCCAGCTTTCTTAGAAATTCGATATTTTATAATCTGGAAACTTTCGTATATGTACTTTTTGAAGATCGCTGAGCATTTTCTATAAATAATTTCCGACTTTACAGTGCAAAAGTAACAGCATCACACAGTGTTAGATGTTTGCATCATCTGGTTTACCCGTTACTGCCTACCAATTGGAGGCTATTGCGAGAGTAGCTAGGTGCACCCATGTGGAATTCAAATGAGATCCATTACGGAATGAACTATTGTACTGTTTGTAATGGGACTTATCCCCAATAGGGTTCTGAACATTTATGTGTTATTGGAAAAGATGTGTTTTGTATTTGTGATATTTTGAACTTAACCCGTTCAAGCGCAATTTTCTGGAAAAAAAATTTTTTAACGCCTGCTAATCTGCGTTAGAATATCGAAATTATTTCTTGTGGTAGCAATTTTCTTTGATACTGAAGTTATTTATACGTTTTTTTCTTTAGTCAGCCTCAGAAACACATCCGCAAACGCAGTTTTTTATTTTGATCACGAAAATTGACATTAAAATTCAGAAAAAAATGAGTTTTCAATTCAAAAATTTGAGTTTAAATATTTCTAAACTTTAGTTTTCAATCTCCTGACCTATCTAGTTTCTATTAAAAAATTAAAAGTTCTGCTGTTCAGTAGGGAATTAAATTCCGTACAAAATGCACTGTTTTTCTAAAATATTAGACGTCCGGAACAATATTCTGTAGAGTAAACAGTTTTTGCCAATCAGCTGACTATCCAGAAATTTCGGGGTGCCATTTATTAATTTTTTTTCTATTTTTAACTCACATAGGTTAATTCGGTTTGACACCATAGGAGTCTGTTCAGATTAGATTGTCTTTGAGATTTTAGAAATGAATGAATATATTAAAAAAGTCGGTATCACGGAGTTTCTAAAATAAATAGAACTTTTTTCTGAGAGAATTAATTTTTCGAAACTTTTCTTTTTGTCAAAAGAAAGCTCAAAATGATCTCTAAAAACTGTATTTAATAGGCGACTTGCAACAAATATTGCTTTCTACATTCTGAAGTAACTATTCGTCGAATTTCAGCGTCTTCTGGATTCTGAGGTTTTTTCTACATGACACATCTACCGGGATTTTTAGGTTTTTTATCGGACCGATGATTACTCACATCTGGATATTCACCAATTTTTTTTTTATATCCTCGCTCATTATTTTGTTTATAACTCGGTGATAATGTGAAAGTTAAAGTTTAAATTATTTGTGTAAACTTATAATAACATTCTCTAGCTGTTTCTAGAAAATGATAGGTATATGCTGTATAGATCAGGTTTTACGTTCAAAGCTCGATTCCAAGTTTGTCCATATTTTAAAAATTATACATCTCAAAAACTAAACAACGTTAGTGGATGGTTGTTTCATCAAATTCAAGAGCAGTTTAAATTCTAAAAACGTAATAGGTTGACACTGTTTGAACTCTCATATAGAAAAAATTTCAAGAAGTTTTAAAGAAATACAGCCACTCTTGGCCATCTCAGTCAAAATAAATAGCGCATAATCCCTTCTATATTTAGCCTCTCGACTCAACATTTCTCGAAAGAATATACATTAATCCTCTTTCGCTAACTGCACTATCAAATGACTAAAAAAAAGTTGTCTATTTCATTCTGTTGGCATATTAATCGTTCTTTAAACACCCTTGTTCTAATACGTAGTGTTATGACTATATTATATGTATTATGGCGACGTGTTTTTTCAGTTCTGTTGTTCAAAAATCGTTATCGGATAAAAGATTATAATGTAATGTTTCATAATGCGCTAGCCGATAAAGTATTGCGCAAAAATGAGAACAATAGTCTGATAAGTCATATTTACAGTTACAATTGGCATTTACAACTGTTGTTGTTTTATATTCATTAGGAAAAATTAAATTAGCGGTCACTACTGAACTTTTGGACATCGAATGCTGGACATACCCCATAACTTTATTATCGTTTTTCTCTTTTCTAATCTTCATTCTCATTATAAACCGTTGTTCACTGTGAAATTTAAAATTCTTTTCACGAACTATACTCATTTTTGTTCCATGACTGTGACTCATATTAAAATATTCCACATTACTGAACGTGATTTCTGAAATTCTATAAAAATTGCCCGTTAGTTAGAAGCTAGTTAACATACTTCATCAGATATAAAGGTTTTTCTGATAAAGATTTACTTACTACACAAAAGATACAGCACAAAAAAACTTTCGACAGAAAGACAAAGAGTGAAAGCACATCTGATGTCGTAGAACGGGTGTTTGGCCTGTCAGACGTAACTTCTATAATCCTAAGTGTAAAAACAGAATTTTCAACTTCATTTTTTGTTTTGTCAAACTGCGTCATTCTTCATTATCAATTGAAAAAGCCTGTAAACCAGCTGAGCATGCAGTATCTCCACCTTAAAATTGAACAGAACTGAAAAAACACGTCGCCATAATACATATAATATAGTCATAACACTACGTATCAGAACAAGGGTGTTTAAAGAACGATTAATATGCCAACAGAATGAAACAGACAACTTTTTTTAGTCATTTGATAGTGCAGTTAGCGAAAGAGGATTAATGTATATTCTTTCGAGAAATGTTGAGTCGAGAGGCTAAATATAGAAGGGATGAAAGAAAAACCTCAGAACCCAGAGGACCCCGAAATTCGATGGATGGTGGTTGCTCTGTAAAGTCTTGCAAATCGCCTAGTGTTTTTTAAAACGATTGTAACACTCGTAACAAAATGTAGAGGAAGATAGAGTTCTGTAGGCATTTACGAGTCAAAAAATGTAACCGTGTTACTTTTTATACTTTTCAGATAAGAGTTATACAACAAGCATTCGCTAGTTGATTATTTATTCCATCGCCGAATGGGAAAAAAATCAAGTTTCTAAATGAACTTCACTTTCGGAGAAAAGTAGAAAACATGCGGAAAAAAGATTGCAATGTT
>CAJNOQ010002606.1:0-23498 GCA_905250885.1 Didymodactylos carnosus | reverse complement strand
ACTACTAGGTTGAGCTAGCTAACTAGGTAAAAAGGTACATTTACCTAGCTCCGCTTCGTAGATAACCGTCCGGTTACGTCTGTGTTGGAGCTAGCTCCTCTCCATAGACGATTTTTGCTTGGGAAGCAGCATTGACAAGCTTTTTAGATTGATTTTTTTGGGCACTCATTTTTGCTTGGGATAGACCGCTGTAGGGTGAAGTGTTTAGCTGATCTGGCCATATTACGACCATTTTCGGGATTATCACTACGGGTGTCACCATCATAAGATCATTTGAGAGAGCTCAAACCATCAGAACGTCTCAGTTAGTTTGATCTGAATGCATCGACTGATCTCCCGAGGGCTTTCAGAAAATTTCCATATTTATACGGCATATTTTTTTTGGAGCAGGCATACCGAACAAAACTAAGTGTATTGGGATCTGCAACCCTCATTCTATCAGAAACTATAAAAACATCCGCTGGCAAATATAAAAAAGGTCAAAAATCAAGTTGTAGGGATTTTGACTTGCTTTTAGTTAACTTTGGGGTCATGACTCTCCATTATCTCAACTAATACGCATTTTTTATTCAAAATAAGTCTCATTTCACTAATATACTCACAAAATTACGCCAGAATATGACAAGTTGATTTGGTCCCAACTCTGGATCTTGACTAAAACAATATTTCGTTTCTGTGTCCTAGGTCAAAAAGGCATATTCAGTGAGGTTATATTTCAGTACAAAAGCATATTTTTCCAATTCAGCGTTTTATATTAGGTAGAGCACATAAATTTATATAAATACGAATTTTTGTCTCAATGACACAAGCTCTTTTTTGGTGACTCAGTGGTCGATCATTCGAAATATGTCTTCGATATCATGAACTGTGTTAGTGATGCATTACAATACTACAATGGATTGTAATGGACTGGAAAAGAATTTTTAATCGATTGCAATGCATTAACATATATGTAATGAATAGCAATGAATGATTCCTTCTTTTCCTTTTGTTTTCACTAATACTAGGCATACACCGGTTTCAGTTGATTGAGAATGCGGATTAAGAAATACATTAATCGAAACGACTGGTTGAGTTTTTCGTGTAAGCACTTTGACAAAGATTCCTGAATTTTCTACCACTATATATGATCTTTAAATTTCTTTTTAGTCGTATGCCTTTATCGAAACCATTATTGGCTTCTATTAGTGGTTACGCAGTAGCTGGCGGCCTTGAATTGTCATTATTAGCTGATATACGTATTGGCGAACGTTCATCAAAATATGGTGTTTATTGTCGTCGACTTGGTGTTCCATTAATTGATGGTGGTACTGTTCGTTTGCCACGTTTAATTGGTTTGTCAAGAGCATTGGATATAATTATAAGCGGTAGAACAGTAAATGCAGATGAAGCACTACAAATTGGATTAATCAATCGTTTAGTTGATGATGGACAATCATTAAATGAATCAATTTCTTTGGCAAAAGAACTACTGAAATTTCCTTATGAATGTATGAATAATGATCGTTTATCAGCCTATTATTCAATCAGTCATACATTGGACGAAAGTTTAAAGTATGAGTATGAAAATGGGTTAAAAATTGTTGAAAAAGGATTAGTACAAGGGCCTAAGCAATTTGTAGGTGGAAAAGAAAGAAATACAGAAAAAAAAATTGTTCTTTCTATGTTATAGTAACAATCTTGAATTACCACTCAATTTTTTGCGTTATTCTAACTCTTTTTCAAGGAACGTACTTGACACAAATTATGCACAATGTGTTGACAACTACCATTGTCCTGCAGGGGTGATCGATTGTTGCTTTATAAGTAGCGACAAATGATAAAAGCAAATTAGTATTCTTGATGACAGAACTTAATTTTACCCGATCTCATTCTTGTTCGAAAGAGGTTCCCCACCCCGCAGCAAAAGTGAGATCGCAAGAGTACCGCCTCTTCTTGGACTTTCTATAGAAATGCTGTGAAATAAAAACCACAAGTCACTAAGGCTTCGTATCTTCAGAACTGGTTGAAAACTCAATGGAGCACTTTTTCGTTTTTATTTCAAGTTTCTAGCTATTGTCGTTCGCCAGTTTTCCAGAAAACTCGGCTTTTCATAGAACCTCATTACAGTCCCTCTTAAATTTCATCCGATCGAGTTAAAAACTTTTTCTCAGGTATTCAAAGTCTTAGTGCAGAGGTAGATTTTTGGAAATTGTTGAAGACCTATCCTTGTCGAGTTATAGGAAACATACTGGAAAACGTCTCAAAAACCAAGTTTTTTGAATTTTAGAAACCCTGTAACTCGATAAGGAAAGGTCTAAAATATAATTCCAAAAATCTACCTCTGCTCTAAGACCTTGAGTACCTCTGGTAAAGCTTTTAACTCGATCGGATACGCATTCTTCTATCAGACTATGTGTAAGAAAAACTTTGAATGTACAGAAAATGAGAGGACGGCTTAAGGGTCCCCTCCCCTTAGAATGAAATCTTTTTGTATGAAAAAATCAATTTGAAGACAAGCACATAGATAGATAGCCTGGAGTGTCTACTTTCAGAATTTGTATCGCGTTTTGGCCTAGAACTGATTTTTTGTGGTTTTCGAACAAGTTTTCTGGAAGCCTTGAAAACCAGAATTTTCAAATAATAATCTTTTTCTGAACACTTAAGCAAGTAAATTTTTCGTCAACGTATCGATTCGTAGAGCAGACTTTTCTGATCAAAATAAGACGTCGCACAACTCTGTGTGATCTTCCGCTCAAAAATTACAAGCATTTTCCTACATGTCATAAAACAAACCAACGAATGTACAGCGTTTTCTCCCAAAACACGTTGTTTTGTCTAATCTCGTCTGCTGTAGATCCCTTTTCGTAATAGCGGTTCATCATAGAGAGACATTTTTCTTTTAATCGAAAGAACATAAAATTATGCGAGGACTGACGGGAGCAGATTTTTTAATTAGGCCTTAGCTCCTTAGAAAAAAAGGAACTTTGGAAAACTTGAAAGGACCTTTCAGGATTTTTTAGGATCTTGCGTCGCTAGAGAACCAACAAAGGCCTAATTAAAAGATCTTGTCCTACAGTTAGATGATTGTTTTTCCTCACAGCGATTTCAGTTCTCACAGTTAGGTGTCAGGTTTAAAATTAAACCGACCCCAGATCTTTATCTTGAGCTGTATTAAGGAAAAGGGATTTGCAGCGAAGGGTGGTTTTCGGCCTAGGACTCTAGAAAACTTTGGAACATCGACATAAATAGGGGTTAACAAAATATATTATGATCACACCTTTCAGTGTGCAACATTAGCTGAAGTTTGGTCAAAATTGGATGTAAGACAAAAAATATTTTCTGAGGGAGATTCTTAAGAGAGACTTCGCCAGTCGATCGAGTATCTTGCCAAAGACTGGTAACGAAAAAATTGATATATGCTTTTTATTTCATTTTCGAGTTCTACTATCAAAACTGGGGTTATAAAAAATATGAAAAAACTTTCTGACTTATTCTGGCTAAGTTATAGAATTTACAAAATGAACACCATCGTCGATTTGTGAAAGGTAACCATCTCTGATATTTTGACAACTTTTGGGCTCTGTTTCTCCTCAAACAATAAACAAAAGATGATGAAATTTTTATTAGAGATGTACGGTAGAATGCTTTTACAGGTAAAAATTTCGAATGAGCCGGTTGAGCAAAACGGTTTTTATGAGCGAAGCAGATGCCATGACGGAATTACATTTTTTAGCCTTTATATATATCGTTATATTTCTACCGGTTAAAACACTTCTATAAATTTGATTTGCACGGAGCCTTATGCAGTCGAGTGCCCTGTATCAAACTAAGTAAAAAAGAACGGTGTGAGAAATGCTTTTGATTTTCGTACAATTGCTCCAAAAAAGGTTCCATTTCAAATACGTCAAAAAGCAGCAAAAACTTGTTTAGTGTGTAAAATGCCTTTTTTAAGATTTTTTTGACAAAGTCATAGCGTATTTTGCAGAGAATTTAATTCTTTATCCGCTGATATACTTTTTGAAATCTTTTAAAAAGCTAAGTAGGTCCAAAAACTGAAATAAAAAAATTTTCAAATTTGAAATTTGAATTTTCGATTTAAAAATCTGAGTTTCGTTCGTTTTAAAGTTGATATTCGTAATCAGCGCAAAAGACCGCGTTTAGCTATGTGCTTTTCAGGCTAGTTAAAGAGAAAAAATATCGCTCAACCCACCGCAACTGAGGGTGACAGTTACGCATTATAGCCGAGAAAAGTTTATGGTTGAAACTAAAAAACTGAGCTTTTTAGGCTTTGAAGGAAAAACTTCAGAAATGCATAACTTTTTGAAAAAAAGGTCGTGGAGTACCGGGAATGGTCTCATTTTGTAGCCCACACTTTCCTCTACATTAGGCTATGCTCACCTCAAAATCCGAAATTTTTTCAAAAAAGAGGTGATGTCTTTAATGAGAGTCTTATTTTACTCGAACCTGATTGTCCCAGTAGGCTAGCTTTCGATGAACTGATTTATTTACTAGATTTTTCAGAAACACTCATGCTCCTACAATAGAATTTCTATAGATAAAAATTGATTTTGAAAATTCTTAACTTCGGAGATCAACTTCCCTACCAAAAACGTTTTTGTCCTCACCGGTTGTGCATGAATGCACACTCATGCCGAATAAATTTTCTGCTGAGCATCGATGCGAGATTTTTGGATTCTTCTGGCATCAATGCGCACCGATGCCATAAAAAATTTTTGTTGGGTACCTATGTGTATCGAGGTCAAGTTTAGTTTTCAATCACCATTTTGTTTTATTATTTTTTAAATTATGTTTTAGTACAATTTGTGGACAATTGTTTGCTCTACACAATGTATCTATTTTCATTTGCATCCCGCGCTTAACAAGGGTTGAAGTTTAAGAGAAGTTAGAAAAAATAAAATTTGAAGAAGTTTTTGCAATTTAATGTTTTAATTTTTTTCATACCAATTTCTAAAGCTTTTCGAAAACAAAATGGTACATCTTATTTAAATTTTTGTCCTCTTTTGAATGAGATGTTACACAAAATAATCAGATAAAAACTGATTTCACAAGAAGCTCAATATTACTCTAAAAGCATTTCTTCAAAATTTTGATGATATTCTTGTTCAAAAAATATTTTCTTAGGAACGGTAAGTCAGATAAAGGTCAAAACTTAGGTTTATACATAACTCTGTACGGAGAATCGAACAGGCTATATCATGTTATGGCCTTTTCGATGGTTGTTCGATAGAGTTATGGGACGTCTCGTAACAACTGTATTCTCTGACGAGGAAACATATCTAACTGTCTAACTCCGTTTTCCATTATTCATATACCGATCGATAGCATGTACCGAGATAGTAAAAAGCCTAAAAGGGTTTGTGCCCATGGCGCTTTGTTGCTGAGATGCTGTATTTTTAGTCAGTTTTTGCCTACAGAACTTAGATTTCGAAAAATAGTATAAATGATTTCTGCGGTTTTCGAAATCAGCTTTTCGTCGACCAAAATGATCTATTATACCTTTTCGGAGCATACCAACTAGATCATGGAGAATTGATAAGTATTCATTTTTTAATAAGTGATAGCAGTTAAATATTCGAATATGAATAGACCTGCCGAAGCAATTGAAATGGATGCAAATTTCTCTTTTCAAGAGATGACACCAAAATTTTGTTTTCATCCAATTGAAAGATCTTGCAGAAACTTTGAAAGGCGTGTGCCAAAAGCAGATCGAACACACACACATACAGAATGTTAATTACTTTCATGTACAGAGCAACATTCTTAACGTGGAACGTATCAGAAATTTCTTTTTCACAAAAAAAGATTGTCTTTCTTTCATAAATACTGTTTAACATTACTTATGAACAATTTTTTGTATATTCAAAAAACTGTAGATAAGAAATGTTATGTACTGATATGTTAGACTACCGAGCAAACTTTTCTATTAAAGATGTTGATGTAACTGAATAGCAGAAGTAGATTTTTTTGCATCAGACAAAAGCACTTTCGCGAAAGTTCTATTTTGTTTACTTTTCATGTTGCGCGAAAATTAGTACTTAGTACTATTAACCACTGTTCTGTCCGAGAGCTTCATGTACTTCAATAGCATAGGAAAAAACATGAAGATGAGATAAGGTCGATAGCGCAAATAGATTCGCTGGCAGTACAGGTCGGATTTTGAAAATTCAGATTTTCTAGTTTGATTGATTACCTTTAAAGCGTTTGTGTTGAACTCTAATGGAACACAGCCTTACACGTAATTTTTGTATGAGGGTAGAAACAGTCTTTCTGGTGAATGGGCAGTCAACAGACCTTCCACAGTAGATTTTGCACGAACTACATTGTTTTATAACCTTTCATCAAATGTTACACGCATGAAAACTTTAACTTTGGGGAGATCAGTATAACTCTTGTGATTTCTATCAGTTTGCGATCAAAATCGAAGTTGTAAATCGTAGAATACCTTTATCAGATGTACGGCAAGCTTATCTAGCCTAAATTTCAAATATTTTTGCCACAGTTCACATATCTATATG
This sequence comes from Didymodactylos carnosus, assembly GCA_905250885.1. Classification (NCBI taxonomy): domain Eukaryota; kingdom Metazoa; phylum Rotifera; class Eurotatoria; order Philodinida; family Philodinidae; genus Didymodactylos; species Didymodactylos carnosus. The sequence goes on along the minus strand of CAJNOQ010002606.1, from coordinate 16,980 downwards.
TTAGCAGTACGATTTAGCCATTAGAGCCTGTTCAAAAATAAAAGACTGCTTTGTGCAACTTGAATTATCTTTGATAGAAACGTCTCAAAATTATTCTGATTTCAGTTTGTGATAGAGCAGACTTTGCGCTAACCAACTATAACTGTTTTTAAGCGCAAAAAGTGTATACAAATATAATATGTTAGGAAGTAGTTAACCTAATCTCATATCAATAGTTGTCATCTTTCAATATATATATATTCTTATCATCACTCGATGGTTATTTTCCCGTTCTGTTCTTCTGATATATGGATTCACTCTTCTGCTTTTTATGATATGCATTTTCTCTCTTTCTGTTTAGAGAGAGACTCAAAGTCAATAAAAGTTTAATAGAACTTAGTTTGTCCAATAACCAAATTGATGATGTTGGTGCTCGATCATTAAGTGACGCATTCAAAGTCAATCGAACTTAACTGCCCTTTATCTGTACAATAACGGGATTGGTGAGAACGCAAAAGAGAAATACGAATGTCAGTGCAAATGAAGAAAATTTGTTATGTTCGTTTATCAACCTCAGCCATCTGTTTGAAACAAGTATTCATTTCAAAGTCTGAGCATTGGATATCAATTAGCGTTTTCCTTCCTTTATTATCAGCTAATTTCAATTTTGACTTGTCTGATTTTAAATTGGCCTGATCTAAATCGAAATTCAGCTTATGAGCTTATGCAATAATTTGATTTAGATCGATATTTATGTTTATGGCATCAACAAAACCTGGTCCGTTTCCCCATTTACGGCGGCGCATCAAGATTAACTCATTGGTATATTAGTGACATCTATGATAAATTGATCTCTTTTACCATGGACAATATCTTTTAAATAGCATAAGGCTTGTTTCATATTACCATTGAAGTTATACTTGCATATTAACGCTGATGCATGTCCATTGATATTTGCATGATTAACACTAGCCCAATACGGTGCAATTGAATTATTTGTATAACCTGATACGGAGAAGCCACCCAAACCATTAACAATAACAACTGAGCTTCCATTAGATAATTGAATATATGTACTATTCCGTGATAAAACTTCAATTGGGTCATGTAAACCTTTCATTAAATATGTTCTTGAATAACTATGTTCATGTCCTGTTATGATCATTGCACCATGTTTTAAACACGTATTATAGACATCATAACCTGTTTCATCTTGTTTATTACCGAGCTGCATATTATGTTGATTTTTATGCCATGAGCATATTTTCCATTGACTATGATATAAATTTAATTGGTTCTCTAAATATTGACTATAATCATAAAATCGATACTTTTCAAATATGCCTGGAGCAATTTGTATGATAATTAAACCTTTGTAGGTACACATATGCGCTACACCAATGATACCTGAACATTTATGGTGTATACCTGAACGCTTCCATCGATCTAATATTGTTTGTTGATATTTTGGCCAAAAGTTATGATCATGATTGCCTGCACAACTGAATATAGGAAATTTTGAACCAAAATATTTTGTTAATAAATGTTCCCTAGCTAATGGTTGATCAACATAATCTAAATCACCACTTACAACTAATGCATCAATCTGTGATTCTGAACGTATTAAATTGTATAATAAGCTTGCTTCTTTCCATAAACTAGTATCTGCTACATATGCAATTGTTAAATTAATAGGCATTCGATCTGGAAATACATCTGGTTTACCCGTTACGTTTAAAAATGGTGAATGATCAACATTATGTTGCATTAATAACCACTTCAGTATTACTAATAGAGGATATTGTGATGATACATATTTAATGCATAATATAAATATGAAACAGATGGCTATAATAAATGATTTTCGATGTGTTAGTTGACAACAACGTAACTTTGGAACTGAATATATGGCTACGGTTTTACTGTTATGATCTGTCATCAGTGTTTCTGAAATTAAGTACTATTTAATGTTTTGAGCTGGAAGATGAAATATATTCATGATTCTATTTATTTTTCTATACGTATATATCAGTTAAGTCTGTATTATTTGTTGTCATTCATTTTTCCTTTTCAATTTTAAAAATACTCGTTGTATGACGTTGCGGCGCAACATCAAGATTCATTTTTCATTAGCGCATGAATCTCTACAGATGACATTTTTTTTCTTTCTCTGAAAGAAATAACTGCAAAATGATTTATTTGGAGGACAGAATGAATCTATGACAGTCGAATATTAAATTAATTTCATGTTAGAAATAGAAAAAAAAGGATAATTAATCAACATTTCTGTATACAGGGTTGGAAAAAATGTCTTTCCAGGGGTACCGCTCAAACTACAAATGATGTCACAGAGTATTATATATCAAATTAACGCCCATTAAAAATGAAATTTATGAGTATACTTGATAGCCTATACAACAAATTACTAGCTGTTGAAATATGACAATCTCTTGAATCCTATGGTTAAACGCGCTGGTGTTTTACGATTTTCATTCTTCTGGTACATATTTTTTCAAAAATAATAGCAGATTCGTGATCTATCAAAAACTGCGTCGAATGAGGTATGAATTAAGATATTTAAATTCAAAAAGTTTTTTTGAACTTTTTTGTCTGAGGTACTCCCTAGGGTTTTTTCGAAAAAATGTTTTTCGTCAAAAATATACAAATGACATGTCTATGAATTCAGTTTTTGATGGAGATCACGAATCTGCTATTAATTTTGAAAAAATATGTACTAGAAGAATGAAAATCGTAAAACACGAGCTCGTTTAACCATAGGATTCAAGAGATTTTCATATTTCAACAGCCAGTAATCTTTGTATAGGCTATCAAGTATACTCATAAATTCATTTTTAATGGGCATTAATTTGAAATATAATACTCTGTTATATCATTTGTAGTTTGAGCGGTACCTCCCTGGAAAAACATTTTTTCCGACCCTGTATATCATTTTTCTCAGGTCTAGGTTTGTACTTTTCATGTGTGTAAAAATCAGTAAAATTCGACTGTAGGAGTTTCTACAAAAATTTAGGACTTTGTGTAGTAGAACATGCATAGTTGTAACTTACTTTAAATGACGTATAAGAAACTAACAAACTCTGATTCATCTGCTGTAGAACAGTAAGCGATCGACGCTGAAAATGATTAGAACTGAAATTAAATTTTCACAACAGCTTTAAATGTATTTATGAAAATTATCTTCACCTTATCTTATAGTCAACGTTTCGGGTGTTCAGTTCTCATTCTCAAAATAAATAAATAAAATAAATTTTAACTTTTTATAATTTTTAAAAACTATACCAAGAAGTAAATGAATTTACTGCAAATTGTCCAGAAATTAGTCGCTTGAATTCACTAATTAATCTCCCACATTGGTTCGTATATAGTTGCTGAAAGTGCCTCTAGTCAACTACAGACTGAACTGCAGAAAGAAGTACAAAATAACCGAGGCTCGTCAGAAATAATACTAATGGATTTCGAATGAATGTAAAATCATTTTTTAAAAAAGATACTGCCAATAACTCGGAAAGACAAAATGGTAACGCAATTCGGAATATTCAGTTGCTGCAATTTGATTCTTAAAATGGAAACGAAACAGCGGCAATCTAGTATCCTCCACCCTAACCTGTTGCATAATATTTATTCTCCATGCTGCTTTCGAACTTTTACTTCCGAATTTTTCCCCGTAAAGTCAACCAAGATTTGTGAAACTGTCTCTTAGTAGAATTCCCAAGAAAAAACTTCCTTTTAAATATCTTAAGAATAAAATGCATGAAAAATATTTGCAAGGTTTTGCAATAGCTTTTATAATTATCTTTAACTAAATTCTGAATTTTTGTTTGCATATGTCTCAGATCGATTATATGTGTGCCCTGCCGTAGTTAAATTGATTGTAGTGATCCAGAAACAGATGGTTGCTGTGGTACGACAGAGTCTGGTTAATGTATTTTCGATTGAGTCGGCGTACGAACAACAGACTGTTTCTCAGTAACGTTTCATTACAATTCAGAAAAACATCTGTGATTCTTCTATAGCTGTGGATATGCACCAAGTAATTGACTAGGGGTTTTATACTTTTTGAAAAATCGGATGTTTCGTATATTGTTTAGTTAAAAATTTTCTGACTCGTCAAGAATGCATCAGATCGTCAAGAAACATCAGATTTTTCAAAAAGTATAAAATCCCTGATCCATTACTCGATGCATGGCTTTGTGAAAATAACTAAAACCGGGAAAACGTATTCGAAAAAGCATAGCAACAGATTTCAGAATAATTTAGTTGTTTTTCACAGTTAGGGGTCTGCGAGTAAGAATAGAAATCAGTTCAGAAAATGGAAAATATGTTTAGTTTTATTGCAGAAAGTTTAGCAACAAACTTGAGCGCATGAAGTATTTTGGAACGAAAATGTCTGGTATGTCAAAACAGCGTATCAGTGTATGATTCGAAAAGGAATGATGGATACAAAGTTTGCGTCCATAATCTCTGATTTGTTTGATTGGTTTTTATGTTGCCATAATGCCAGCTGAGTGGACACCAGCCAAGAAGGAAATGAAAATATAACCTACATCTGACGTCTCCGATTAAGCATGCTTGCCAATACAGGTCACAAAGTGATATTTATTTTCTCAACAGTCCTGCTTGAAGCTGTCGCTTAAATCACTATAAATCTCTAAGTTAAAATTTTCACTGGTACAATCTGCCGATAAAATTTTAGTTTTAATCCTTTTTGAAATATTGTTTCCACTCATTGTGTTCTGAATAAATAATGAGGCTCTAATTATGGTGTGTTTAGAGAAGGAAACGTTGGTCTCTTATTATTATTATTAGATCAAACCAACTTTCCAGTTAACTGGTACCATTTTCAAACTTTAGAAATGCAGTTGCAGTCAGGTTAACATTATTAAAACAAATGTCGAACATATGCAGATACAATAAAGTCATGTTAGCTTATCTTGAGCTGTTAGTGTTACAAATATTAATGGACAGAATACAATTGCTTTCCTCTCGGATTGGTCAGTGGCCTGCACAGAATAGCAAAATATGGATTCGGCAAGGGTTACACACCAATACAATAATAGGAGAAAGGATCGGTCAGTGGACAAAATGAGAGGATTTAAGTGTCAAAAATACAGGAATATACAATAAATTTTAGAGGAAAACGTCAGAGATGGGCGAGTCCGAGTCATGACTCGCCGTCGACTCGAGTCACCTTTTTTTAATGACTCGGACTCGAAGATTCGCTACGAAATGACTCGGACTCGACTCGACTCGAAAAATGGCTTGACTCGCCCATCTCTGGAAAACGTTTGGTTTGGATTCCTTTCGATTTGTCTTGAAAGTGCATTTCGTCGATCTTAATCTGTTTTCATCCAGTCGTTTGTTTAATCCCTGATACTATATCCTACTGTTATCCCATCTATGCTACTTTAAGGAATCCAGATTTGCTTGAATCAATTTTTCTATTCTGCACACTTTTCTCTCCTTATGGGTACACACATCTAAACAATGTGTGCTTTGGTCTTGTATAGTCCTGGTGTGTTCTCTCTTCCGGACGTATTCGACGATCAAAAATCAGTTTACGTAGAGTAAAAATCCTTGTTGTCACTATTTAACAGTGTATATTCATATAGAAAGAAAAGTATGTATCAAACATTGTGTTTCAATAGCTCAGAGGTCAGAGCAATGATCTTGAACAGCACTGTCCTGCGTTCCATTCCAAACCGAGATTCATAAGCTTCTTTCTACTATCAAGAATCAACCACACTAGTCGTCAGGCTCCTCAAAATGAAGAAAAGTGATTTTTTTAATTAGCCTGTTATAGATATAAAATATTGCCTGATGAGTTTTATTTTCCAATAAAACCAAACTCGTCGCAATAAGCAACAATTTTATTTTCTATGGCACCACGATCAGTATTCTAAATAAGCAAAATATATATATATATATATAAAATAGTTGACGAGTTTTTTATGCAAAAAACATTCAACCGTAAAAATTAAAGTTATAAGTCGGATTCAAGGAGTCTTAAGTCAAGGCACTTGTTCTCGTATCACTCTCTACTCTGCTAATAACAGTCAAAAACGCGTCTAATAACAGTTTTTGGTTGCTATTCTACCAAGTAGTTAGAGAAGTACAGCGTATGAAAGGTTGGAAGATCGAATACAGTAGAAGAAAACATAAAATGGTTCTAAAAACGAATATCTCTCCTACAAACCTTGAAGTATAATTTTAAAGAGTGTATTCTGAGTGATATGAAAGGTTTTGGTCATATTCGGTAAATAAATGAAGTTATCAATTGGAGCAAAAATAAACTACTGATCAACATCTTGAAGTGTAGCAAAGACTTTATATAATGATAATGTATGTCAATTTGGTGATGGAATAATTTGTACGAATGCTGGTGATGTTGGAGATATAAAATCTGCTTCAGAAAAACACCAGGCAATATTAAGCATATCGAGCTGGCGAAAAATAAATCGAGGATTTTGTTTTTCGTATAACACTTTTGCTATTAATGCTAGAGAGCCAGTTCAAATCTCATTTAAAAGAGCAGATATCTTTGTACATCACTATATATATAAATACTTAATAAAGAAGACTGCTCGAGTTTTATTAAAAAAACTTTTTTTGTAGTCTTACAGTGCAGTTTTTAGTTTTAGACTCATCAAAAACAGCATTACAAGACTGGAAATCTAATCCTATTATTGTACCGCGCATAATTGTAGGCTTCAAAATACAAAGGATTAATCATCTGATAGTGATGTGACCTGCGCTGTAATGACTCAATGATTGGAGCTAATATGTCAGTAAAATAAAATTTTCGTTACCATTCGTTAACCGGGATCAAAATTGAAAATTGAACTTGTTAAAGAGTACGTCTTGCACTCTCTTCTATTAAGACTTTCGATTTTCGAATTAAATATGCCACAATATATAGTTAAGTACCCTCTACAAAATGAGACGACACTCAGCTCTTTCTGACCTTTCCTTCAGGAATAATGCATTTTTTAAGGTTGTCCCATGGAGGTTCTAATTTATCATTGTTCACTTTGTAAAATCTGTCTACAAATGTGATGACCGGTCAAAGTGTTTTCATCAGTAGTAAAAGAGTTATATTAAAAACAAAACTCTCGATTTAATTTTCGCCAACGGGACACATTTAACAATAAGAACATTAAACTTCCCAGTAGAAAATACTACTACTGTTATACTACTAATAGTGTAACAACGATGGATTAGAAATACATTGTTCACAGCTTATAGTAAAATAAACAAATGATGGCATTATCGCCAGAGAAACCTATTTATTTATGCATGAAAATCAATAACGTATTTCTTTTTTAAGGGTATTCCTCCTCTCTTTTCGGACTTTCCGTAGAAATGCTGTGAAATAAAAACTAAAAACTACTATGGTCTCATATTTTCAGGACTGATTAGAAACTCAATAGTGCATTTTTTTCTTTTCTATTTCAAGTTCTTAATTCTTACCGTTCATAATTTCCCCAGAAAACTCGGTTCTTCATTGTCATATTAAATTCCATCCGTTCGAGTAAAAAATGTTACCTAAGGTACTGTGAAGGAAAAACTTAAAAATTTCATAATCTTTTCAAGGAAGGCGGTGGAGAATTGCAAGTTGTCTCATTTTATAGCCCAGATCTTCCTCTGCATTATGCAATGTTATCTAGTTTAGCTCAAAATGTGAAATTTTTTACAAGAAAGAGGGGGAAGGCCATTTAAAGTTCGAACGAGCATTACTTAATCATTCAACCATATGAAAATTATACTGGAAAACTTGGGACGAATGAAGAGTGAAATGTATGTATAAATGAGGGGGACGCACTAGATCAGAAAACGGCCCCCTGTTTTTTTGCTCATTCTGACTTGACTTTTGTAGAAAAGACACTTGTAAATCAGTCGTTTTCTTACACAGTTTCTGCTGCTCTTTCTATTGATATGTCTAAAAACAATTTCATCCATTCACTACCGAGGTACAGAGTTTACATGTTCATCATGTCAACTTTACCTTAAAACCGGTCTGCCGGCCCCAAGAATACTTTTTTACAAAAATCTTCTTTACCAAAATGTTCGTTATCTTCTCCGCTGTCCGTTGATATAGTTTTCATAGCTGTAAATCGTCCTAATTGGCTTTGTAAGATCAGACAACTAAAACTGAGTGTGAATTTGCAAAAAAAATCTCAGTTGAGATCTGGCCGTAACTTTACTTGTTTCAATTTGCAACCACTTTTATACTAGTTGGCTTACATTTTGGTCGCATTTAGGAATTAGCCGTTGACAAATGTCTATGTTACAAAGGCCTTAGTTTGGAATGAAACACTTAGTGGTCACAGAAACTGTGATAATAGAACCTGATAGAGTAGGTTTTTAGGAGTTTATCATACGCTATCTTAATACTAAAAGTTTGAAATCTTTAGTATCAGGACTTCGTCAACAATAATTCAAGAGCGACCGTAGCTTCCTAATTGCGAACAAAAATTAAGCCAGTTAAGATCAAAATGTTCGCAATATGGAACACAGAAAATATCGTTGATCTCATTTTTATCGTGTTTCCAAATTGCGAACATTTTAATAATCAAGTGGTAGCATTAATTAGAAAAAATTTTATTGATTAGAAAAATATCTAACAAGATAAGCTATTGATAAGAGAGATACATAACAAAATTATTATTAATAAGAGAAATACAGCAAAAAATTATTCTTCATCACTACTATCTTTAGAATCTTTTAAAACACGTATATACCGATGAGAAATAGATCTTAAAACCGTTTTATAAGCATCAATATCCTTACTTTGAATATATTTTGTTTTGCTAATATAAGTTTAGTATCATCATGTATGTATCTTCCTTTTCTTGGTCGTGTTGTACGTTTTTGAGCTTGCTCTTGTTCGTAACGGCACATCACAGCTTCTTCTGTTGATTTAACGTCATTAATCCATGTCCATAAATCAGGATGTGTTCTAACTCTCGCATTTAATTGTCGATGAAAACCTTCTAAATGATTATTGGTACGTGGTCGTTCACCTATATTATCGAAATGATTCCACATATCAACAGGAAATCTTCCTTCATCAATGTAATTATTTATAACGTAATCAGTTAATCTATCAAATTTTGAATTAATATTGCTTAATTTATCGATAATTCTTTCCATACAATTATTAATTTCATTGGGAGGTATTAATGGTAAACTGATGATGTTTGCTATTCCACGACGTATATTTTCTTCTTTCGATAACTTAACTAATCCATACTTCTTTAATTTCTTCCAAACATTTTGAGCAAAATGAAAATGACAGCCTTTTACTAATGCTTGTGGAAATACATAATTAATTGCATTAATTGCACCTTGTTCAAAATCTATTAAAACTGATGATGGATTTAATGTAATGTTTTTTGTATTTGCATAAGTAACTAATGATGTAAATAAATGACGATAACCTTCTTCGGTTTTGTCTTCACAACATGAATATACTACTGCTTTCATGCTAAATTCGTCCCAAACATGAATATAATATGCTTGAGTAAATAATGATGGCGCAGTGCGAAAAGTACCGTCTGCATTCCAATGAGAATTTTCACTTAATAATTTTAAACTTTGTTCTGAAGCATAATCATTAATTAAAGCAACTAATTAATCAAAGTGTTCGCAATTTGGAAAAATGATACAAATGAGATCAACGATATTATCTGTGTTCCATATTGCGAACATTTTGATCTTAATTGGCTTAATTTTTGTTCGCAATTAGGACATAGCCTAAATAATACCGATTAAATATACAAATTAATTACGTCAAGTATAGTACAGAAAATAATATATACGTACATGCTCTTTCTGTTATACGATAGTTCCTCTTTTCGTTTTTTCAGGCAGACTGAACCATACTGTACTAAACTTTCTTTCTAATCCAGTTAATAAATTCACCGATGCGAATTTTGACTTCCCTAAGTGATGAAACTGTCGATAATATTCTGTTATTATGAAATTTCAGATATGAAATATAATTTTTGTACACGTGTCTTTGGTGGAATAAATTACATATCACACTTAAAAGTGAGCACAATTCAAGAAATTACATAGAGCAGGGCAAGGGTATCGAAGCCATAGGGCAGAACAAGTCCAGGTCATGAAAATTTTTATAGGGCAGAGCTCAGGGCACAAAAATCAGCTGCCTCTGCACATCTCTAGAGGTTTCCTTTTAAAAAATGTATTTCGTTTAAGCCATCCTAAATGGACACATAACTACTTGAAACTTTATCTTTTATGATGCATATTTAATTTTGGTGGTAATAATTTTTTGCTTCTCAGAATCACAATAACATTCAAATCTTAATTTGATTTCCGGTTGAAGGTCGCCAGCCAAGTTTGGAATTTCACTTACAATCTTCACCCAATTCGTAAGCGAAAAAATCTAGATACACTTGCTGGGGTATCGTCCGATACTCCAGCAAAAGTATCTAGATAAAAGAGTGAAAAATATCGGATTTTACACGATGCAATACCCGATATTAACAAATTATGGTTGATAGAAAACAATAAGAACTAGATACATCTAGCGATTAAGCGTACAATTCATTTAGCTGTTTAAAAAAAAGAATCGCTCGATATAAAAGCGATATAATTAGTTGTAAATCGAGGTGAAAAATAAAAGAAAAAAAAAGAAACACAGCTCGTGCAGAGATTCGAACTCTATACCTAGAGATCAGTAGTCTTCTATATACGGCATTCTACCATGCGAGCTTACACAAATACATATACATTTTTCATTCTCTTTCTTGTTATGGATAAAAGTAACTAAATTTAAAATAACTAATTAACAATAATGAGCGTTTCCCACCATGGTGGAAGCATTTATTGGACTTCAGTCTAGAACACAGAATATTGGAAATTAAATTTTCTAAAATTTTTGTGTTGGTGTCGAATCTCTAGCAACCGATCTTCAGACTAAAAAACGTTTTTTAGTGTCTTTTATCCTAAAGATCTCGTTGAACAAAGCTAAGCCAAGCAGATAAAATTTAAAAAATTAAATTTTCTACATTGTCTGTTCGAAACTCAAGCTTGAGAAGTATTTCCTTTGTGGTAAAAAATGAAAATTAGCCTTAAAAAAGTGGTTTTCACTATGAAAGAGATATTTCCCAAACTTGAGTCTAGCAGATGAAATGTAGGAAATTCAATTTTATCTGCTAGGCTCAGCTTTGTACAATTTGAGCTTTACGGTGCAAAACGATAATTACTGTTTCTCAACAAGGCGATTTCTCACTAGTTGCATCTAGTTGGAAATCGCCTTACAGTAGATGCATCGTCCGATTTTAATGATAAGACGGGATGAACTTGATTTAAAACGATGTTCAAGTAGATGAACTGATCGATATATCCGATAATGTATCGTCCAACACATTATACGATGTATCGGCCGATTTCACGCGTGTCTCATCTGGAGCCGGTACACAATTAGACTCATCTCTCGATATATTGCTACTAGATACATAACCAGATACATCTGGAAATGAATCGACTGTATCTAGATGTATCGGCCGATAATCCGATTCAACTTTTTCTATTTTTCATGCTTGGGCAGTAAGAATTTAAACTTAAGTTTGGCTAAAATTAGAATCAAGAAACTAATTGACTTTTAGCTACAACATTTATTCAAGAATAAATAAGAATTCTTTTCTTTTATTCTCTTCTATTTTTACTATCACTGTTGGTATACGTAGATTTACATGACAGATAAATTCTTTCATCTTCTCATTTTTCTCATACATTCTTTTTTCATTCATGTAAACAGTCAAAGTTGAGTGTTTTATCTGTAGACAAACTCGACGTTACAATGACCTTATGTCACATGGCTTTTTGTTTATCTTTCTTTGACTTATTTTTTAACTGTATGAGAGTGATTTCATTTTTAAGTTGAGACCGTCAGATCTCTCTCAATGTGACGACCATTAATTCATTGTTTTCGTTCAGACATATTTTTAAATATGTAAAATTGTAGAGCATAATCTTCTATATAAGATAATATACTTCTCAGTTTTCTAACTAACGCACAAAAATGTACGAAAATTGACTTTGTTTTTCACTATTTGACCACACATCGTACATCTCATGAACGATAAGGAATCATAACTTACAAAATTACATTCGTGAATACGAACATTCTAATCTACAATTCTTGGTAAGCAAAAGAGTTTTAGGATGCGAAACTAATTTTTCACTTCAGGTTATGTTCACCTGATTCAGTTTCTCAAGCTCCTTCGAATGATAGATTTTAAAATGTGCAACGGACGTTTGACTCTTTAAACTTGATGACATCTCGGGTGGCATCGATGACTACGTAATAGAACTATGGAGAATTTTTGCTATTTAAAGAAAGTTAATAATTTTGCGACATGAAGAAAATCTTTTGTAGCATTGAAATATGGGCGAGTCTATTGACAACTTCAGTGTCAACTAGGAGCTATTGGCACTCCCATGTAAAAAAACTTTGCTGGGAGTGTTAACAAGGACGTCATCTGACATATGAGCAGCCCGACGTTTGAGCGTTATTCGAACTATACGTTGAGATGCAAGATTCTGATTGTATATTCGCGTCGTCATGGGCATCTCGTTCATCGGGGAGGGGAGAGGGCGGATAGATAGTGAGCGTAAGTGAAAAAGCTAAAAATCTAATAGATGACAATTGATAAGGAGATCATCCGATATTTAAGCAACCCAATCTGAGCAGATCTCTTATACAGCCTACCGCAATGTTAAACTTCTTTGAACTCACCTGCTTTCTGTAACTATGGTTGGATTGAGTATTCAACATGACACTGAATATTAGAAAATTTTCTCTTATTATAAGTTTTTGTTACACCAATTTTATGTATTAGATTTTCCGCTTTTTCACTCACTCTCGCTATCTACCTGCCCTATCCCTCGTCCATAACGCTTCGAATATACAATCAGAATCTTGCTAGTCAACATATAGTTCGCGGAACGCTCAGACGTCAGACCGTTCATATGTCATATAATATCCTTACTGACACTCCCAGCAAAAGTTTTCTTTATGGGCGTGCCAATAGCTCCTAGCTGACAATACCGAGAGTGCCAATAACCATTCCGTTAAAATATAGATTCCTATACTTCAAAAAAATAAAGCGTTGACGAGAGACCTCTTATGAAAATAGTTTATGCGAGCGAGAGTTTTTTGAAGAGTATTTTACTGATAAATGTGAAAATAGTTTAGAGCTTTATTTGAAAACCTTTTGAATGTTTTAGTAAATAACTTGCAAGCCTTTCTAATAGAGCCTTAAAGTATAAAAAGCTGATCGTATATTCAAATGTGTCCCAAAGATCGTGGAAGGTTACATTCAACGCCTTTTACAAGGATTTGGGAAAATATCAGTACAAAAGCCTTAGAGCCTCTACGAGTTTAAGAGAGTTCTTAGATGGGGATATTTCAACGTACGGAAAAGGGCTTTCTAAAATGGCTACCGAACTCTAGTTTTTACTAAACCATTTAAGTTGTACTAAGCCAATTTGGTTACAGATGCCATTTTCATACCTCTTTCGCTCTTGCCAGTCCTTTTTTAAAATCCTGTTGTCTATGCTTTTTTCTCTAAGGCATAGACGTTGTTCACTCGTTTTAGATTTAATAAATAGCTTTTTCCATATATTAATCATTTAGCAATGTCAACTAATTCTGATTCTCGTCCGATATTTCGAATAAGTACATTACGTAATAAAGAAGTTCTCATATCAGAATCATTGAATCATCTTCCATTAATTCGAGTTTGTATGATCATTATATGCATTCTTATTGGAATTGCGTCATTTCTCGATGTCATAGAAAATTATACTAAATATCGATTTACATTGAAACAAACTTTATTTCATCGATTAGTTGTACCAGTAATATTATTATTAAATATTTTATTTCATGTTTCACATTATGCTCATAATATTTATGATCCTGCTGCATATTTCGAACCAAAAGATCTTTATTCAAAAATTGTTATTATTGAGATGGAACTAACTTTTCTGTTTAATATTCCTCTATCAATTGTATTTGTTATTGCGAGTCGAAAATTGTTATCATCTTGTACAATTGGACAAATGAGATCTATTAATATGCTAATGTTAATGACACTATACAGTTTAATGTCAATGGTTAGCGGTGGTCATTATATTTATGAACCGCCAAAGAATTATTCATTTATATGTAATTTAACAATTGCAGGTGAAACATTAATTGCATTTATATTATTTGTTATCACATTGTTTGTTTATTGGTCAAATTTAACGAATACAATGGGTCATGTATATAGTCGCATTACTACCGATGATTTTCTCAACTCAAATGTTCAAATGTCTACAATTCAACAGCAACAGTTAAAACGTAAGATGAGTGATGATATGACAGCTGAGAACGAATTATGATGATGCTCTTATGAATATAATCGAAGAATAAAATATCGTAATACAAATTATAAATCCAAAACTGTACTTGGAATTCACTTTAGTCTTGAAGACAAGCACTTTGTGCAGATATAATGTAGCTTCTTTTTGTAAGAAAACATGTAATTTTCTAACGTATATTTATTAGCACAGTATTTCTCTGCATTTCATACAGAATTACTGTAGCACATATAACTATTTTAAAATACGTCTAATCTATTTGTTGATTTCCGATGAGCAGAGAAAGATCATTCACTTATGAATTGTTTCAACTAAATTACTAACTCTACAAAAGTGATACGTTGCTATCACTTTTAGTTAAACGTATAGTTATTCCTCGTAGACGAAAATAATATTACAGTGAAAGATCATATCGTACTCACTTCTATATTCTCAGCTCGTGCCTGAAACCGATGTTTTTTGTGAAACAGGTATAATTTTCTGTTTAAGTGACTATGGTGCGTTCGAAATATTGAAAGGTTGTTTTTTTTACGTATAACTAATTCATTTAAACAAATAACTGCGATATGAAGCATTAACGAGCTGCGACGAAACATTTGATAAACTCTTAATGTCAATAATCTTAAAAGCAGGATTATAATTCATGATTTTTCACATGAATACAAAATTAACTGATTTGTTTTTCTGTTAAATACTGATACTGCTTGAGCACTCATGTGTGGTCTTTTCTGAGGAGAAAAATATAATGACTATTGCAAAATACATTTACCTTTTTGTGGCGATTATGGAAAATTTACATTCGCGGCGAACTGAATTATTCTTTACTGTTTCGATATGCAACATGTTGTTGTTTGAATAACTTTTCTTAGAAAAGAGACAAAAACATGCACTTTTCAGCATTATATAGCCACAACTTTTAGACATGCTTTTGCCAGTAGAAACTAGTTCTGAATAAATTTCAAAGACTGGTTTTCCAAAAATTAAAGTAGCAATCTATTGATTATTTTACATAGACAGATAGTCAGAAGTGTCTTCTACAAAATGAGATCTAAGCGACCTTTTAGTTTTCCTTGGTTTCTCAGGGGACACGGTTTTTTCCGAACCACCAGTATTGGACTTTCTTCTGGTCTGAAAATCTCAAAAACATAAAATGCATAGATAATCGATGCTTCTGACTAACGTGACAACGTTTATTTTCCTATAAAAAGTAAAATAACCTCGACTACTGAGTTGGGAAAACCGCAAGTTTTTGTCTTTTTTCTAACAAAAGTTATTCAAAAACCAACCGAGTACGTTGTATTTTGAAACGGATAGTAGTTCAAGTCACCATCCGGGTCAGGTAACGATCGTGACTCACTCTCATGGCATCTTACATATAACTATCATAAGAAACCTATATGGTGACTGAGTCAGTCAGAAAATAATAGAGAATTCGCAGTTGATCGTTACCTAAACTTAATGGAGGCCTAAACTACTATGACCTAAACTAGGGATGGGCTATGGATAGTGGACCATGCTGAGTCTCGTGGCAATATTTGTTTTTAGAAAATGTTTTAAGAATCTACCAAAAAGCTAGCTATGCGCAAATTTACCTTCTGGGAAACCTTAGGGTTTTTTAAAATTTCTTTCGAGATCGCCTATGAACAGGATATAGAATAGCTTCAATACTCTACATTCTGAAGTTTTGAACTTGTTCAGATATTTTTTGAATGAATAGTGAGTTCACTTTTTACTATAAGGTTAAACCGGCCTGGAAACCCTAGTTTTCGTAAAACTGCCTTTTTGGTGGATTCTTAAAACATTTTCTAAAAACAAATATTGCCACGAGGCTCAGCATGGTCGACTATCCATAGCCCATCCCTCTGTAAGACTACCAAGAGTCACCGGATGCCAGTCCTGGGACTCGTCGGAAATCCGATACAACGCCCGAACCCCAGAAAATCAAGGTCTCACTTTACTTTCATTTTGAAGAGAACGCCTCGAGCTAAAAAAAAATCATTACATTCTCACGTTAATTTCGGAAACCGTGACCCGATTGTCCAAAGATCCTCTGAAAAAACGGTTTTAGAAGCCTTTTCAAAAGTACTGTTTGCTTAGGAAAAGTTGGCTTTAAGTATCTAGTTCCGATTACTGAAAACCGCAGATCGCTATCTATCAACGTGACGGTGCTATTCAAGAACCAACCACTGCTCTTGTATTTTGGTACAGATAGTAGTCAGAAAATAAAAGAGAATTCGGAAGCACACCATTTACATCAATACGCATTATGATCATCCACTGCATAGCGAAATGAATTCCCAGTGAATGCGAATTCATTTTTTAGAAAATCAAGTTCTCAGCGAATGTGTATTTTCCAAGTTATGTTTTCGTGGGGATAAATGTTAGGTAAATGGTTCATGGTTTTTATAACGCCAACTAACTCAGAAACTCCGATGTTTTGGCGCAGATAATAGTTTAGGTCTCCATTAAGTTTAGGTAACGATCAACTGCGAATTCTCTATTATTTTCTGACTGACTCAGTCACCATATAGGTTTCTTATGATAGTTATATGTAAGATGCCATGAGAGTGAGTCACGATCGTT
>CAJNOQ010002605.1:0-23503 GCA_905250885.1 Didymodactylos carnosus | reverse complement strand
TGTGGAAATAAAGAAAGAGGGCTCGAAAGGATCTGAGAACGAGATTTAACTATCTTCTAGAGTCGAATGGAGGATCCTTACACCCTCCCTGCTTGATGCGATGGCTATATCCATCGGTGAAAAAAAAGAGAAAATATCGTTGATTGAATAAGCGTTTACTGAGAAAAAGATATATGCATATCCGAAATGAGTAAATAAAGACAACAATAGAGAGAGGAAAATGTCAAATGAACTCAACCCCACGAAACAAAATTTTAAAGTACATTCGACACTTTACCGAAAAATCTGTCGCTTTTCTAATAAAAGACTGTAAGATCTTTACGTGTATATATTTCTTATCGAAGAAGAAACAATAAAATAGAAGCATTATAGAGACAAAATGGCGCAGTGTAATATGAAGTCTAGGTCAAGGTGGAAAATGAAAAATATCGGGAAAAAAATAACAACGGAAATATCAATATGACACAAAAAAAATGAAAGTATTTAAAAGGTACAAATACATTCAACTACGGAAACAATAACTGATCAGAGTGAGAGAGAGAGTTCATAGTTAGTTAATGGAATGCATCATGTCTAATTGTTCCATTAAACTGTGCCACTAATGCATCTGTTTTTAATCCAATAACAACACGATTGCGATGTTTATCTAGACGAAAATGTACATATGGAACTTGTAAATGACGTAATCTCCGTTTAACGTCCTGATGATGTAAATTGGTATTTAAATGACGAACAATAGTATGGTCTAATCGATGAGAACGCCGAAGCTGACATCTAATATAATTACGACGTTTTTTACTTGCAGCAGTACGATGTTGCGAATGTTTTTATTTAACTGGAGAAGATAATCGTTGTTGTGTTGTTGGTGGTTTTGATTGTATGCTAGGAGTTTCATCATCATCAGAAATATCTTCATAAACGAATCAAGGACATAAGATATAACAGCTAATGTTGTTGTTGAAATCGGAGGAGTACGTGGTGTTATTGTTATAATTCTTGATGATGAAGCCAGAATTGGTTGATGATCTCTCGTATATTATATTAATTTTGTGATTGATTGACAATCTTTACAAGCATAATCAACCAGATTTTCACGAAGTATTCGTTATTGATGAATATTATTTGTACGAGCAAGACCAACGAGTTTTGGATGTATATAAGTATGCAACAAGGGATCTAAGCCACATGTCCATCTTGATAATGTAAATGATTTGTCCAGAAAACGGTTCAAAATAACGGCAACAGCATTTTGAAGACTCCATGTTGCCTTTGGATTAACTGGATTTGTATGTAAATCAAATGTTTTTGCCACTTCACACTTGGGAGGATTACTTTCATCTAATTGAATTAATACTTGATTTAAATGATCAATGTGTTCTTTGTATGATTTTGAAAATATAATAATGTCGTCAAGATGGATCATTGAAAATTTTCTACAGGGTTCCAATAATTTTGACATTACATGTTGAAATGTGGGGGGAGAATTCTTTAAACCCTGTGCCAAAACGGTGAATTCATAAAAATCGAATAGAATCATAAATGCTGTTTTATGACGATCTCCTCACGAATTGGAATCTGAAAAAATCCAGATTCGAGATAATAGATTTGAGAAAAATATAAATAACCGCCTCTAAGACACTGAATAGTTTCTTTCACATTCGGAAGTGGACTGTTGTGCTTCTTTGTAATTGCACTCAGTTTCTTATAATCGACCATCAGTCTCCATTTGCCGTCTTTTTTAGCCGTTAGGAAACCTGGTGAAGCATAATTTGATGTTGAATGGCGAACGTGACCAGATTTGATTAAACCTTGTACGATTTTGTACATGTCGTCTTGTCTTTGTGGGAGCATTCGATGAATTCTTGATACTGGTGGAGGTTCAGGGAGAGTTTCACATGAGGAGCTCTTGTTTTTGCAACGGAAGAACGGCGTGGGGTGGGTTTGGCAAATGTGGACGCCCGATCAAATTTTGTGTACAAATTCAAAAGACTGCCAGACTTCAGATAAAAGTGCTGCAGATCATTGAGTGAACTGCATCGAATTCGTACGGATCCTCTTAGAAACTGTTACGAATTCGTAAACATGCGAATAAATCAAACACGATGCTGATCAATTCGCAAGTAATTCGTAAAATTTGTTTACGAATTCGTGTTCACTGCTTTTAGAACTAGATTAATTCGTAATACGAATTAGCGAATTCGCATTACAAACTATCTAGCAGTTGAAAATGGATCCACGAATTAATGTCAGGGACAAGACACATTTCTCCAGGTTAAGAATCGTCTCTTCACTTATAATGTGCTTGTTGCGTAAATACTCACAGCCATAATAATAAAATATGACATAAATGCGTAATAAATGTACGTCTCACTTGTGGTGATCTATTTCTTTCATTTTTATTTGCATTTCTTATTTTCAACGTATAGCTTTTATCATTATTGTGTGCTTTTTCTTTAATCCTTCTCACGTGCGATTGTACTACATCATAGTCTAAAAGCCGGAGAATGAGACTCTAGTAATGTTGGATGCTTCGTAGGATGAAACACACATTGATAAAATTGATCTAAGCTTTCAGATTACAAACAAAATAAACCACGTTATACTATTCTGACAGACCATGTTCAAATTCTAGATGTGCCTCAATAGCTGCAATTCATTTCTCTAATCACGACATACCAATGCGATGTCGCATAGACAGGCACATCGACTAAGACGACATCGAACTTGTAATGCACTTGATAACATAAGGAGATAAGTTTTTCCCTACCGCCAGCTAAAAACGTTTTGTGTACGCTGTTATCAGGCCCTGTGAATTTTCGTGAAAGTTCCTGTCATCTCCGTTATAGATCATTTCTCACTAACGTGTTAACTTTTTTCAAACTTAATTTGGATTTAAATTCTCTAGTGGGAACGTAACAATCCTTGTTAAAGCTGTACAACGGTTTCGACCTTGTCAGTGTTAAGTATTTTTTGTATTAACGCTGTTGTTAAAACATCCTTCATTGAATAAACTACATTCTGCATTAAAATCTGTTTCTCATCATTTCCTTTACACACAGATTTTAAAGTACAATCACATATGAAAAGAATCAAAGAAAAAGCACACAATGATGATAAAAGCTATACGTTGAAAATAAGAAATGCAAATAAAAATGAAAGAAATAGATCACCACAAGTGAGATGTACATTTATTGCGCATTTACAGTGGCTGTCAAAATTGTGCGATCACCTAATGAATTTTTTTTGTTTGTTTCGTATCTGAGAGACGAAAGTAGCTAAAGATCTACAACTTGTACCATGTTGTAGCCCGTCGTCTCTAGTATGTTTGTGGTTAGTCTTAGACCTAAGTTCCGTATTGTTCAATTTTTATTAAAATTAAAAAAAACATATCGAACTTCTCACGCCTCAAAATTGTGCGACCACCCCAACAAAAACGACTTTTCAATACAAGAACACTTTTTTTCGAAGCAATTAATATCTAGTTGGGTATCCCTTCATACGAATGACTTCATTCAATCGGTCTGGAACCGAATCGATTAACTTTTTCAACACTGTCACCTTGATTCCTTACTTGAGTAAGACACTCTTTCAAATCTTGTTCGTTCCTAGGCTGCTCTTTTTTCATTCTTCGTTCAGCTTCATCCCATAGGTGCTCTATGGGATTCATGTCAGGAGAAAAGGAAGGTCATTTGAGTCGTTCAACTCCCTTTCTGTTCAACCATTTCGTCACAATGCCAACTGTATGTTTCGGATCATTGTCTTGTTGAAAAACCCATCGATGATTCATGCCCAATTTCTTGACAGATTTTAGCAAGTTCTTTTCCAAAATGTCTCGATACACTTCGCCAGTCATTTTTCCATCAATGAAAACGAGATTTCCGATGCCAGACGATGAAAAACACCCCCAACACTTAACGTTCCTCCCTTCATGTTTCACAGTAGACACGGTACACTTCGGATCGAGTTCTTCTTTTGTTGTTCTCCAAACCATAACCTTCCCGTCCGAGCCAAATAGATTAAATTTACTTTCGTCTGACAAAATCACATCGTTCCAAAAGCTCAAAGACTTTTCTCAGTAACATCGGGCATATTCAAGTCGTTTGCCACGATTCGCCTTGTTGACGTATGGCTTTTTCGAGCAACACGACTATAAAAATCGACTTCATGTGGTCGTCGACGAATTGTGGATTCAGAAATAGCCATTTGAAGTTCAGTTTGAAGTTCAGCTTTGACAGATGAGGCTGATTTTCGCCGATTAGTTTTGATTTTACGTTGAATAAGACGATCAGCGTAGATTGTTGTTTTTCGTTTTCGACTTCAACCAATTATATTTCCAATACATTTTGATGATTTGTACTTTTCTATCATACGATGAACAGAAGTACGTGGAATTAATACTTTTCGAGCTATCTCGCGCTCGAAATCACCATTCAAGAAATGTTTAATAGCAGTTTCACGTAAATCATATGAATATTCGTTCTTATTCTTAGGAGTCATCGTTAAAAATGCTCTCTTGACACGCACTTCGCTAAATCAAACGGACCACACCAAGAAATAAGACATAGATGACGCTAGGACTCAATATGATACGAATTAACAACTATTTCTTGTATCTTCTCATCAATATCGGAGAAAAACAGTGTGTGGTCGCACAATTTTGAGGCGTGAGAAATTCGATATGTTTTTTTTAATTTTAATAAAAATTGAACGATATGGAACTTAGATCTAAGACTAACCACAAACATACTAGAGACGACGGGCTACAACATGGTACAAGTTGTAGATCTTTAGCTACTTTCGTCTCTCAGATACGAAACAAACAAAAAAAATTCATTAGGTGATCGCACAATTTTGACAGCCACTGTATGTCATATTTGTTGCTTGCAGTTATAGAAAAGCAAAAAAAACAAATACAGTCAGTAATTCATAGTAGTTCGATGTCATATTCTGTTGTGTGTCGAACGATACAGTTTCAAAATTTGAAGATTTGTTTGTGAAAAGTGTCAATATCTAGTTGTTTGTACTCAAGTTTTCGATAGGTAGATTTAAAGCATGGATAAATAAGAAAAAATGTATCATACCCTATTAGAGTGTGATATGCTACGTGAACTAATACTCAAATCGAGTATAAGTCCAAATTCTGACTCAGAACATTGCTACATAGTCAGATTCGCGATAAGAAAATAATCGTTTTCAATTTTTCCATGAATTTGGATGGAAAAAAAAGTGCTTGTGTTTGAATGACTGGTAATAAACATTATTCACAGTGCTTTTCTGAGAAGTACTACATGATCGCTGAGAAATTATGCACGTGTTGATAATCCTGGTGTAAATTATATTTGAGAGAAAGCCTGAAGGATAAAATACCTTTATTTTAGTTCCTTTTTCGACTGACAATGATGAAAACAATCGTTTTAATTGTATTTCGATTTTTGTTGTTAAGCAATTTTAGTAATGTTAATAGTAGTTCTTGTTCATCAGAACAAAATGGTGAACTATTTGAAAATACTAATGATATACATACATTTTATCAATGTTCAAATGGGAATATATATTTGTTAAGTTGCCCATTACCCCTTGTATGGTATCAACAATATCAAAGATGCGATCGGGGTGAATCAGAAGGTTAGTATATGTATCAATGTTCAACCAATGATGTCAATTAATTTGAATATTGAGTGTTAGCAACTGTTGAAATCGTTATAGAATCAATGTAAGGCGTAATGACAGAACAGAAACTCTTTCCCTGACGAAAAGTCCATTCTATAACAGAATATTCAAAACCAGACATTGTCCATAGAAACGCATAAAAGATATCGAGTTCAGTTACGTACAAAATATCATGACTTAGGATTGCAGGGAAAAAATATTAAATTTGATTGCACGTCCATCTACAGTGGGAGATGGTCTGAGAAACTCTGAAAGGAAACCATAGTTAAGGCTGAAACTTTAAGATAATTTCTATTCTGAGGTAGGCTACAATTTGTAATAACTTTGAGCAAAAAATCTGAGAAGATCATTCAACAGCCTCAGACGCACAATCTTTGTCGCCTCGTTCGTAGCACAGACAGTTTTAGTTTCAGTTTTATTTTAGGGGGGAAGCAGAAAAAGTTGGAGTTTGTAAGCATTGTTTCAAAAATCAATAGAAATAAAACATATACCAAAGAAGAAAAAAAGTAGTTCGTGTCTAAGGTCATAAAAAGAAAGACAAAAATTTTATTGCCTCTATTTTGATGTCAATCGATAGAGGACATCAAGGTGTATCTGTAAAAACTTCGGTCATGTTTTGACTGAGTTATTCAGCTTTGATCTGACCAATGGAATTTTGGAACAAAAAGTATTTTTAAAAGCACCTTGAACCAAATTTCGGTCGAAGAAAGCATTTTCATAAGGAAAAGTGTGGGTACAAAAGTTGTTCAGAATCAGATTCCCTGGAATATGAACGATGGATTTTTCAAAATTCGTTAAACTGATCTAGTCCCGTAAAGGTCTATCCTTGCTCCCTTATATTTTTAATATTTACTAATGATGTTCTCAGGCTTATTTTACCATCAGCTGTTTCTGTTTTATTTGCTAACAGCTGTACTCTTTCATCTCCTGTTACTAGTATTTATTCCTTAGCTTCTTGTCAGGCCAATATTGATCGTGCTGAAGAATTATGCAGTGCTGAAATCAGTCTGGTCCGGCCGGTTGGAATTATACCTCAAACCGGTGAAAAACCGGCGAAACCGGTAAAAAACTGGCGAAAAAATCGCGAAGTTTTTGAAAATCGATTTTCCGAAAGAATTTCCCCAGAAGTGAAATAGGTTGTGAGCACAAGTGAGCGAATCTGCGATAGTCTATAATATTTAATTTCAAATCAAGTGATGAAAATAATATCTGTCTTGAGCATCGTCTTATTTATTCTGACTGAAAAAGACTTGAAATCTTAGTTTTTTGACCAAAAACAGGGTCAAAAGAGCAAATTTTTCAAAAAGTTTCACCCGGTGAAATTTTAGTCTCTGCTGGTCCGATCGGACGGTTCCAGTCCCGGAATGATGGAGGTCACATTTAATGCCTATCAATACAAAAAAATGTAAGGAAACGCTGATTTTTAATTTTTCTGAGCAGGGTGACGTTCCTGAGTTTAATTTCGCAAGTGTTCCTATCCAACGAGTCGACAGTCTAAGTCCATTAGATGTTGCCATTCCTCCTAGTCTTCGTTAGGATGTACACGTTCACAAACTGGTTACTTCTTGTACACGTTATTTAGGTTCCTTACGCTATTTACGACAGCTTCTTCTCTTCCTTCTATTCTAGGCTAGCTTCTACTCATTGACTGGAATAGCCGCTGGCATGATTTTATCAAATTTTGATTCCAACGAAGGTGAACTTGTGCGAAGACTGAGAACCCAAGTTCTCCACTATCGAAATCTTCTATCATTCCTTAGTTTAGTTTAAACTTTATTTCTTTGAAACCATAACAACACGCCATAGAGTGACAAAGCACTCATTATTGGCACAACTTATTAATTGCAATACACAATCATAGTTCATGAAAGAGGACTAAAGAACAAATTGAATAAAAATTATAATAATAACTAGAAGCAGAAGAACCATTTAGTAGAAAAGATAATATGATGATAAAAATAGGACTACTCGATGTGGGAAGAAAGTGAGAAATGTTTAGCTGACTTATTGAAATCTTTTTGTGTTCAATAGAGAGATTCACACTCTTAAAGATCACTTTCTGTGTGTCCGTATCAAAAGTCAAATCATTTAGTAGTAAAATGTTTGTTGCCAACTTTTAAATGAAATTTAGTTTAAAAGAAAGTTCTTTACGGCACTGATCGTATAATGAACAGCGAAGAACGTAATGATCAGTTGATTCAGCTTCACATCCGCATGCACACATTAACGACTGAATGCATTTCCTCTTGTGTAAATAGTAATTGAGTTGAGGAAAGTTTCCTTTCAGACACATAAATATTACTTCTGCCTGTCTATTCAAAAATGTCAGTTGTTTAGAAAAGGCAATTGAGGATCGATTACCGAGTATTACCGAGTATACTTGTACTTTTACTTGTATACTTTCAACAAACACTTTGTAACAGAGTTAAAGTTAGATACTTTATTTCCGTATTTTAATCTAACTTTAACTCTATTATATATCTAGTCCGTATCGATCAATAGTTATACTCTCAAACACTTTGTACTTGTACTGTGAGCATATTTATTATCGTTAACGAGGGAACCTCGCCAGGTGTCCCGCTCTGTTTAAGCTCATATTTTGCTGATCGATAGGGCACATTACTGTAACAAAACGCCTAAAAAGATGTGGGCCCATATGGGCCCATGACGCTTCCTTCCCGAATTACGCAATCCTAACTTAGTGAAATTTCCGTTTTTGATATTTTCACTGTGTTCACTATTCGCATGCGTTAAAGAGCTGAAACTAGCAGCAATATTACTCCTAAGAAAAGCCCGTATGCTGCGAAATTTTCTGACTTTGGCTTTATGTCCTTTGTGAGAAATCTAATTTTCTACTTTTCATACGATTTCTGCACCGCTTTGCGACCTGAATATGAAAAAAACCTAATCGTATAATTCAATAGCGCAAACACTTAAACAGTACTCTGATAGGGATAATAAACGATTTTATCACTTATGAGTATCAAAGCAAACTTGAGAACGAAAGGACAATTATTTCATATTTTTTAATTAACGGTTGAAACGTGTTCAGTGGCTGCTAAAACGCGTTTGTGAAACAGTAACGCTTAGAAAGGCTGCAAGTTTTGACGCGTTTAAATGGGTTTACATTTTACGCGTTTAGCAGGACGATTTTACAATAAACTGACGCGTTCGGAAGAGTCAACTTGTGTTGCGTTTAAACGGGTTAGAAACGAACGCATCGAATCGCGTTGTAGATGTGAGTTGATGCATTTTTTCTAAGAAAGTACATAGCAGGTGTAAAATTTCTTTTTACAAAAGGCACTCCAGCAAAAATCTCAAAAGCAAAGTGCATTTCAAAAATTCAGAGTGCACGTACACTTTATTTCCGCTTAGTGCACTTATCATTAGAAACACTGAGGCTATGGCGAAGGTAAATCAAGTTTCGCACAAAGACTGAGATTTCTGTTCTGCTGCTCTTTCTGCCCTTTTACTCCCTAAAAAACAAATAAACGAAGACAATTAAGGCGAATTTCTAACAGATCTTCGGTAAATAAACAAACTCAACCTGCTTTCTTCTCTTTAAATAACTATGGAGGAGAAGTGAATAAATGAACAAACAAACCTTGTGTGTCGCTCATGACAAAGTTCATAAAAAGGGCTTTAAGCTTATAAAAATGTGCGTTCTAATAGATTAAGAAGCAAACACCATCGCTTCTAGGCTGATTAGAAATCAACGAATTACACTGTTGTGATGCGGTCCATGCTCCAGTCGTCTGTAGCTCAGACGGTTGTGTGTTTGCTTCTTAATTCTAGATACCCACGTTCGAATCAAACTCAAACCATGTAAGTAATATTTGTTTTCTAACATTCTTCACATGTTATAAACATTCTTGAGAGCAGTGAAAACTCTTTGAGTAAGCATGTAGACTCTCTAAAAAAATGTCAGACCAATCCATTTAAAAAATTAATTTTTTTTAAATTTACATTTTTAACGCGTTTAAGCTCATCAATTCGGCCAAAATTGATACGCATTAAAAATAAATGGACATTGACGCGTTTTTTGTAGCAGAAAAAGTTTGCCTGGGACCAATGTTGTACCCGTACAAGATCCCTGTTTATGGTGTTGGTAGACTCGAGTAGATCTGATTGATGATTTATCCATATCGCATCATCAGCAAACAGTTGTATTGTGCTTTCAATCTCCAATGGTAAATCATCTATATATGTATATAAGAAATAGCAAGGGTCCCAGAAGCGAACCTTGTGGGAAGCCTTTTGTAACTTTTAATGGCAGTGATACACAACCCTCTAATAATGTTTGAATCAGAAAGATAGTTTTTAATCCATTTCAATGCTTTACCTTTTATACCTTTTTTCGGGATTTTCTTCAACAATCCTTCATGATTCACCTTGTCAAATGCCTTCTGAAAATCTAGCAAAATAGCCCTCACAATCTTATCATCTCCCATTCCTTTGTGAATTTGATGAACCACACCAATCAATACGTTCGTCGTATTATCCTTGGCAACAAAACCAGATTGAAAAGCGGAAAACAGCTTATTCTTCGAATAGCCATCTAATTGTCGATGCATGATACGGTCACAAACCTTAGATACAGCAAAGATTAAGATGATTGGCCGATAATTGCTTGAATCAAGACTACCGCGTGACTTAATTAAAGCATTGATAAGTAGATGGATATAAAATCAAATTTAACATTTTTTTCCTGCAACCCTAGGTCATGATATTTTGTAAATAGCTGAAACTTATAAATAATTGAAACTTACCCTCACCCTTCTTCAGCGGCGTACATCTGTCTCTCTAATGTAGGGCCGCTGCCGTGTGATGTCAGGTTAAGCGAGAATTTAGAAATGCGCTCATTGTCATTACGAAAGGATCATGTCAACCAAGACATTTCTTAACTCCTGACTGTCCCTTCAATAAGGCTACGCTTGAATAGGTGAAAAAATTGTTCCTTCCGCAGCTGTTGACAATTACGCTGAATATCTCCCCTATTTGAGATTACAAGTAACGTCGTTATGCATAGATTACCGGCATCTAGTTGTTTGTTGCAGCTGCAGTAATGGTGGTTCCAGCTGGCACGCAACAAACTCTGTCAGCAACTAATATGGTGAAGAAGAGTGATGGTTTCGTCCATCCAGGTCTGTTGCATACCGAGGCCGATTTCGCGCGTATGAAAGCCAAAGTCGAAGCCCAAGAAACACCTTAGATCGAAGGATGGAGGAAACTGACTGCTGATCCGCGTTCGCAAGTTAACTGGAATCCACGTCCTACGGATAGGATTATTCGTGGAGGCCCTGGTACGAATATTGGCCAGTTTTATTTAGATGTTCATGCCGCTTATCAGTTGGCCGTGCGCTGGAAAGTGAGCGGCGACACTGCCTACGCTAATAAGTCCATCTCAATTCTTAATGCGTGGTCTTCCTTGCTCAAACACGTCGACGGTAATGCCGACCGGTTTCTAGCAGCCGGTATCTATGGCTACCAGTTCGCTAATGCGGCAGAAATCATGAGGACGTATTCGGATTGGGCACGAGAAGATTTTGCACGCTTCCAGAACATGATGCTCACCGTATTCTACCCGATGAATCACCACTTCTTAGTTAATCACAACGGCGCCGCTATCACCAATTACTGGGCAAACTGGGACTTGTGCAACATGGCGGCGATGGAAGCCATCGGCGTGCTATGCGACAGACGTGACATCTATGACGAGGCCATCAACTACTTCTACAAAGGCGGTGGTAACGGCGCAATGCACAAAGCAGTTTACTACATCCACAGCGGCAACTTGGGACAGTGGCAGGAATCCGGCCGTGACCAGGGACATAACACGTTGGGCATTGCGTTGATGGGTCCAATCTGCGAAATGGCCTGGAATCAGGGCGACGATTTGTATGGTTATTGGAACAGCCGGTTCTTGGCGGGCGCGGAATACGTGGCCAAATTCAATTTGGGATTCGGTGTCCCCTATCAGCCCTATATGTGGGGCGTCGGTCAAAATGGCCAATGGTCGATTCAGCCTCAAATTTCTGAAGCCCATAGAGGTCACACCCGTCCCGTGTGGGAGTTGGTTTATGGTCACTATACCGATCGCATGGGTATGGCGGCGCCATACACGGCTCAGTTTGTTGCACGAGTGCGGCCCGAAGGTGGTGCTTCTCCTTCCAATCCTTCCAGCTTCGATCAATTCGGCTTTGGCACTCTGACTTTCACCCGCGATCCAGTTGCGACACCAACAAAGCCGAGCTCGTTGATGGCGGCCAAAAGGGCCGACAAAGTGGTTCTCTCCTGGTGGGGTGCTGCGGGTGCAACGAGCTACAATGTGAAGCGCAGCACTAAAGTGGGTGGACCTTATATCACCATTGGAGTGAGCGACAACTTCACTTATACTGATACAGACCTGGCGCCGGGCAAATACTATTATGTGGTGACGGGCTTGGTGGAGTCGTACACGAATGAAACAGCACCCTCCAACGAAGCTGAAGTCTCTACCGCTCCTGAGTTGTACATATACCTGAAATTCGACGAGACGAGTGGTATGACAGCGGCAGATGCCACCGGTAGCGGGCACATCGGCACGTTTGTCAACGGTGCTACGTTCGTAGCTGGCAAGAGCGGCAACGCTATATCACTCGACGGAAGGAACAGTTACGTGTCCTTGTCTGAGGACGTAGTCTTTGATCTGACCGACTTCACCATCTCAGCGTGGGTATATCTCAATGATAACACCCGTCAGTGGCCGCGTATCTTCGATTTCGGCGGGAAGACGGGCACTTATATGTTTCTCACGCCTAAGGGCCCTAAAGGTACTCTCCGCTTCACTGTTGCCACCGTCTATACGTACAACGAGCAGGTGATTGACGCTACTGCTGTGTTTCCCACACGTCAATGGGTTCACATTGCTGTGACGTTGTCAGATAGAGTCGGCACGATCTATGTCAACGGAGTGGCCGTCGGCAGCAACCCCACGATTGATTTTCCGCCTTTTCAATTGGGAGCCACACCGAATAATTGGATCGGGCGATCGCAATTTGATAACGATCCCTATCTCAACAGTACAGTGGATGATTTCCGCATCTACAAGGGATCATTGAGTGCCAATGATGTGGCAGCTTTGGCCAAAGAATGACTTCTGACGATGTAACACTAAGAAGGTACACATCTAAATAATACGCTTTATTAAGCTGTCAACCGTTTGTGTGACAATTTCTCATCTGAATACATCTCCGGTGAGCACTCGCATAGAAGTGAGTGCTTTGTCATCCTCTAACGGTACAATATGAGTTATCGTATGTGATCCCTCCGTATGGTATCTACCATCCAAGTGACATTAGACAAAATTGTTCTGATGGATACAATAACTTAGTGATTGCCATGGTGATGAACACCATCCATTTCTTAGAAAAATTCATATAGAACAGTTCAAATTCTGTCATCCGTGAAAGGATAGAGATGAGTGCTACTTCTACAAAAGGGATATGACAAAAGAAGGCTATATAGGCGGAAGAAATACAATAATGAATAGTAATGCACCCCGCTATGCATCGAGAAAAATGGAATCCTCCTGTAAGAATAAGAACTTAAGGACAATAACCACTTCTCGATCGAGAAAGAGAAAAAGTCATATTTATATGAGTATGACTCATTTCTATCCTTTCACAGACGAGAAAATTCGAATTGTGCTATATGAATTTTTCTAAGGAATGCATTGTGTTCATCATTATGCCAATCCCTAATTTATTGTATTCAACAGAACAATTTTGCTCTGATATCACTCCGATGGTACACTAAGCAATTAATTGTTGGCACTCGAGAATAGTTAGCTGAGGGTGAATGTAAATATGTTTAGAGGGAATCCATGACAGTTGCTTTCCGAACACTTGCTTCTCTGACAATTGCTCCCTTGCAACAGTTGCTTCCCTGGCAGTTGCTCTCGCGACGCTTGGTCCTCAACGGCACCAGTTAGAACTCTTATTAATTACAAAAAGAACGTATAAATATATTGAATTTAGATGTAGACATCAACAATAGAATAATAGACCTCTTATTAATTAGAAAAACAACATATAATCAATCTTATAAATAACATACAAACCCATATTATGCGTTTTTTAATGCAACATTTGGTGCTAAAACCATGAGTTTTTCTAAATTCGTTGTTGTTGGTTCATTCAATATATGCAAAATACATGTTTTTTGGCGAACTTGCTATTTTCTTCCTGGTTGTCTGCCCCCGGCTTTTGCTTGAATAATTTCATTTTTGCCTTTTTTTAATTCTTTCGAAAATTTGGATGAGTACAACTTACTAATGATGAAAATCGATTATTCCACCCTTCAACTACATTATTTGTGCGACGTTCACCTTGAATTGTATTGTAATTTACATTCCATATCGTCGTGATAATCGACTTTTAACATCTGTATAATGTTCTTCGAAATACTTCAATACTGGCTCACCTTCAGCTGAAAATTGTGCTTTTAGTTCGTCAAATGTTGAAATAACATCAGAAATTGGTAATAATGCTGGTATGAATGAATTTGTTCTGCAAAATTTGAATCTTCACTATATAATGTTATTAAACCAAATCGTATAACAGCACGATAAATATAACAATACGAGCAAGCACTACTAATTGCAACAAAACCGTTGCCAAAAGAAAATTCGCATACAATAATTTCCCAATCTAATGTGAGTAGAATAATATCCTTGTTACAAACTAGCAACCATAGTAACAATGAAAAGATCGGCACCATGACACGCCATTATGTATAACAGAATGGTATTTCATCGTTTGTATATAAATAAGTATCACGGTTTGTATATTGAAATTGTTACAAAATTTCTTTTGTCAAGCCTTCTATTACCATGATATGTCTATATCCAGTTGAATAGAGAATTTGTTGAGCACGATATGAAGTAAATTTGAACGATTTGAAGGTACGGGTTGCATATGTTTAGTCTCTTATATATTTTCTTACTTGATTTATGACTTTGTAGAGACTACAACAAACTAATAATATTGATTTTCTACGGTTAAAGTTTAGAAAAACCTAACCCGTACTCGACAACTTTGTATCCGTATCCAACCTTTGGGTCCGCACGGGAACGGGTTGGATACGAGTCGGGTTGCACATCTCTAGTGCACGCTGTCGTACTCATTTATCTGAATTATGATTTGAAAATACATTTCACTTTTGAAAAAAAAGATCATACCGTGAACAACCTGTTGTCCTTCTTTGTGGTTCCATTCTATTATTCAGAATCAATATCTTGTAAGCATGCATCTCATACATCAGTCAGATGTGAATCAAGTTTTCTATTCAGTCATTTAAAATATACACTAAACACTAGACATTGTGGTTAGCGAATCCAGTGACTAACTACGTATTCAATGTATTTTAATCAATTGAGAGCTCGTTCCAGCAGCAACTACGTGATTCCTTTACTGTGCTCATTTTCTACACTCGGGGCAAAAAGTATTCGGACGGTTGGAGTTGTGATTACAACTTCGAAGGCATATGGATGATTCAAATTTTGGTTTCACGAGATGAAAGCTCTACTTTCAGTCTACACACTGCAAAAATTTCGTTTGATTTGGACGTAAGCTCTTAGAGATAAAAGCAAAACAAACTTTCGGTAAAGCGTCTTAAGTGCAAAAAAGTTTTCGAACGATTTTTGTGAAAGTTCTATGTCTATCCAGAAAACTGGTAAAGATTCGAGTAATACGTCATTTAAAATAGCACTAGGAGGGACTACGTTTTGAGAGAAAATAGTTTTCAAAAAGCACGTTTCCACCATAAGTTTAGTCGTATTTTTCCTAAACATACGTTGTCTCTTCTATATGAGGTTTTTAATATGAGAACTTAAATGTGAGATTAAATGAATGCACCGAAGTTGGAATTGTATTATAAATGTCTAAACATGTATGAAACGACGATGTTTCTCTGTGCGTCTGCTAGTGAACTGAGCTGACGACTACTGGAGTCACGCGGGGTTGAAAAGAAGCGATTGATTGTTGCTAGAGATATGAGAGTGACAGATATCATATAAAACACTTGGAGGAGAAATATGCCAATTTTTTACAACATCTTATAACCGACAGAAAATCGATTCAGAAGCAGCTGATGATGAGATAAGCATACTGCCGTACGTATATTATCTAAACAGATTTTTCTCTTTCTATTATTCGGCTCCTTCTAGCAGTTGCGTACACGAAAGTGAATATCGTTCATATAGCAGCCAACATCATCACTAGTGTTGAAATATCTTATTTCGATTGTTTCAGGTCATTAATATTTCGAAAAAGTTCAGCAGAAAGATTTTAACTTCAAAGACAGAAAGTTGGAAAGCGGAATTAAAAGGAGGTTTTCTGAAAATCTCCTACAAAACTTTGACTGCGAGCTACTGGTATCTCGCTAAACCCCTAAGTTTGTTCAGTTTTTAATTCTCTGTCCAACCACGTTTGAATCGAATCTCCATCTCTCAGCGGAGCTGATCTGCATTCATTTTGAAAAGGTTGAATTTTTTAAATTTTACATTAAGTTGAAATTTTGAGTTGAAGCCTTGATTTTTTTTGAAAATGTTCGCCTTTCGACGCTGAATCCGAATATGTTATTTAACATGTTCCGTCTCCTAACGGTAGTATTTAAAACACTTTTAATTCAACTAATGTAAATATATTGACATTCTTTGACTTTTTTACGTTTCTTATAAAACTAAGTAAGGTGCTTTAATATAATTGAAAAACATATTTGTAAAATCATTTTACATAAAAAGCGAGCTTTCGATACTTCACAGTATCATCATCAGGCTAATACGACTGTGAATTTAGAAGAGAGATGATTATATGTACTAGTTGAAACAAGGGAGAACGAACTAATGTAGTGCAAAAACCCCGGTTTTCTCGAAGCCCTACTTCCAAAGGTTTTGGAGAAAACTTTCTTGCAACAAAAAGAAAGAGGGTCTCGAGAAAGCCTTATGAACCCGAGGACAGCTTCAGACAGTAGTTGGGTTTGGAGATAGTTTTCTCGTGCAAGACGCCTACCCAGGACAATGATTATTACAGCGGTAAATGGCAGTATACTACAGTTTATGATGATGGATACTGCAGTATATGTCAAAATACGAGCTGTTTACGACGAAATACGATGACGTCTACCGCGGAGAAGGATTACGATGTCGTATTTTATCTGGAATGGATATGTATTTCGTCGTATTTCGACGTATACTATACTTTACAGCCGTAGAGCTTCGAGCTGAATACTAGTTGTCTTTTCTCGTTCTGGCTTCGTACAGCTTCCTGTTTTTCTTCTTCTTTTGCGCACACACACTCTTGATCAGGGAGCTAAAATGCAAATAAGCCACTGGAAATAAATCGCATCGTGTTTTTTGATGAGTACACGTAGCGTTTTTCTTTATATCAGCTCTTATCTTTTTTTCAATAACAAAGAAAAACGACACTTTTACCTTCTTGATTTCTTTCTTTTGCCAATGTAACTAGTGGAAGACAATATCTTAACTCTGTAGGGTGAAACATTATCTCGAAAAAGTAAAAATAATGGATCAAGGGTTACTCAACGTTATTCTTGTTGGATCCGCATTCATGATACTATTTTCAGCATTTCAATCAACGGGCATGGTTGAAGTAAGTAGAGCGCGATGTTTTTGAGTTACATGAATTAGTTGAAATGCTTTCACTGCGTTTGTCTTAGCAAAGTGTTTTGGAAGGGGTGAAAAATGAGACCACAGGAAATGGTACAGCCCGTTTTACAGCCACCGGTTATACCAGTTTTGCAATTATATACTCATCTTTTACTGTTGTTAATATCGTATCACCGGCTATAGTTTCAATTCTGGGACCGTCGTTATCAATGTTCATAGGTGCATCAACTTATTTGTAAGCAAAAGTTTCTATTCACGTCGTTCCATCTAAAAAATCATAAATATGTCTAGCTTCTATGTTCTATCA
This sequence comes from Didymodactylos carnosus, assembly GCA_905250885.1. Lineage (NCBI taxonomy): Eukaryota > Metazoa > Rotifera > Eurotatoria > Philodinida > Philodinidae > Didymodactylos > Didymodactylos carnosus. Next base: position 5,858 of record CAJNOQ010002605.1, on the reverse strand, counting down.
TTTATTCAACCTATGACATGGTCCTTCTATTTGGCATCAGTATTGATTGGTGTGGGCGCTGCAAGTATGAAGAAAAAGAATTGTTTTCGATGTTCATTATTACCATAATTTCTTTCTTATTATAAAATAGTTCTTTGGACAGCGTTTGGCGTGTATTTAGCAGTTAACTCTGACGAACTTTCAACTTTACGTAATTCTGGTGTGTTTTGGGCTCTATTCCAACTGAGGAAAGTGTGCATTATTAGTTATTCTGAACTAATATACGATATTCTTTTTTTCTTTTGACTATAGTCAATTACCCGGCAATTTATACATTTATTTGGTCTTGAAATCCGATATTATTAATCGTCACACACGATATTTATTATTTACCGTATTTTCTGTTGTTTGTGGTATCGGTTTATTAGTATTCATATTACTTATTTGGCGTTCATTTGTTGAAAAACGACTATTACTAAATTCAGAGAAAGAAAAGAAGAAAAAGAAAATAATATTTCAAGATATTAAACAAGAATTACTGATTGCTTTGAAACTATTAAAAACGCCCAATATGCTTTTACTTTTAATACCATTTGCTTATTCAGGTTAGCGTATATCTCTGCAAGTACACTTTAGAATCAAATGTTTCACTTATTCAAATAGGTTTTTCTCAAACATTTGTTCTAACGATTTACGGCACTTGTATTGGTCACTATGTCAAATATGGTGATACACGAAAACGTTTAATTGGATTACACGGACTAGAGTACCATTTACTAAGGATGTAACTCATTGTTAGTATTCCATCAGTTTCTCTGATTTATTCGTATATCTTAGATGAAATTCTCCTACTACTTGGTTTAGGTGAAATAGTAGGTACTTCACATGATTGTCACTGATACTCATCCACATCTAGGAAATAATACTTTTTTGTGTTTATTTTTATAGGTAGTGGACTGTTTGGTTTTATTACAAAACCAAAAACATCATCGAGCTGTGCAGGGATAATATTTTTAAGTGCGTATATCATCTGTAAAACAGGCGTGTTGTATGGAGGACGACTGTGTTAAATCCAGATTTCATAAAGTTGGTGTCGCTTTTACACATAGGATGGCAAATAGTGGCTCCTTAAGAATTTTGAAAACAGCAAAGCACTTATCAATTCATAGAAGGTCTCAGCCCTTATAGCGCGTTAAGTTGAGTCCTCAAGTCTATCTGGCTGTGTCTCACTAGTGATCAACAATTCTGCATTTCTCTGTCGGGTTAGCTTGGGGTTGTCATGTCTGTAGGAACATATATCACTAAATCTGTGGGTCGGGTTAGATTGAGTCGTCGTGTCTGTCTAACTGTGTTCCACTAGTGATCAATAATTCTACAGCGCTAGGTCGGCTCAGTTTGGGTTTTTATGTCTATCTAGCTGCGTTTGGTGAGCGATTAACCCACATCAGTGGGTTGGATCAGATTGTTATGTCTGTGGTCAACATATGACTAAATCTGTGACTCGTGAATCGAATTAGGTTGAGTCGTCATGAGCTTTCTACAATAGGATTAAAAAGAAACTACGTGAGGCGGCTTCTTCGACGTTTAGAAGGTTAATCTTCGTACGAAAAAGCTTAATTTCGATATAAATGAAGGATCATATCGTCTAGAATATCTGCTGAAAAAATCCTGAAAAACTTTGTCTGTATGAATAGTTTTTGGAGGATTTTCTGGAAGCCTGTTTATAGGGGTGAATTCATTTTTCTGGTGTTTCGTACGGTATTCTTCATGGAAGACACAACTTTATATTCGAGAAAACCGGAGCATTCTTTGTGTCTCGTGCTTCATGCCATCCACGACCTATCATTTTAAACAGAAGTGGGAAAATATTCATGTACAGAAAAGCTATGTCTGATTCGATTGGGCGACAATACTTAAAAAGAACGTAACGGAAATTTCCACGTTAGGTAAAGTTTTCTCATTTCTACATCTCTCGGTCGGGTTAGGTCACGTTAAGTCGTGATATCTATCTAGCTGTGTCTCACTACTGGTCATCAGTTCTGCATCGCTCGCACAGTGTGCATCCAGCCGCACATTAGGTGAGAAACCGAAAGTCGCTTGTTATCGATTTTGAAATAGTGATAAATGTACTTCAAAACATAATCTATCTGACGGTATAAAAGAATTTGATACAAAACTTAACTAGTATGGACAAAAAGCTAATAAAAAATTAGCGATAAAATAATAGTATCTGTGAGACAATTAATTTTTCACAAAACTGAACCAAGTCATACACACATAATATATACTCTGAATCTGCACACTGTCTGCTATCTATCTGTGAAAATATTTCGGATCGATGATTTTTTAGAAAAAGAATAAAAGTTTTTTCTAGCCAAAAAACACGTCTACAACAAGTTCTAGCGAGTGTTTTTTCGAACGGCAATGTTTCGTAAAGCCAGTAAAAGTTAGCGAAAGTCGAAACTCCACAAAACTTTGCAAAAATTTTCTTCTACGTACCCTTTGCAATCCCTGTTAGCACAAAATAGAATAGAATAGAAAAATATTCTTGCACAGCACAGTACGATTTCCGAAAAACGCTCTGTAAGACACGCATGATAACCCAACCTGACCTGATCCGGAGATTTAGTGATATATGCTGACTACCGACATGACAACCCAACCTGACCCGACCCAGAGATTTGAATTTGAATTTTGAATTTTTTGAACTTTTGAATTTTATTCGATCGATCAGAGATTATGAGCATACACAAGTAGCAAAAAGCTAGTACAAGACACTAAACAGGACCTTGCGGTATGGCCATTCACACACACATTTAGGAATTTAGCGATATATGTTGACTACAGACATGACAACCCAACCTGACCTGACCCGAGATATAGAACTGATTACCACGAGTGAGACACACATGACAACTCAGTCTAATCGAACCCAGGGATATAGACTGTTAAAGTGACACACATGACACAACCCAACCTGATCCGACCCAGAGATATAGACCTGTCAGACAGTAGTGAGACACTACCAGACACACATGGCAGCCTAACCCTGTCCGACCAAGAGATGACGACCTACAGTCAAGACGACTCAACCGAACCTTACCTGACCAGCAGAAGTAGAATTCCTGATCAGTAGCCAGACACAGCAAGCACCATACGCAATAAGTAGAGGGCAGTTGACGGTACGTGACTTTTATCAAACACCTAAGGGGTTACTATTTGCCAGCCTCTCCTTTTACATGACCTCTTTCAGAATCACCTCTCAAAAAAAATTTAATTTATATTTATGGCTTTAAAACCATCTTTTCGTAGATAAAAAGTTTTTGGAAATACTCTTAAAAAACCAACTTTCTAGGGTGTATCTGGAAAACCGTTTCATAATCGGAAAATGTAACATAGAAATATATCTGTTTGTTTTCATGGGTTGATAGCCCAAAGTGTCCCAAAAAACGGTTTTCCTGGAACCCATAGTAATGTCTCTTTTAAAGCGAATTCTTTAGAAGGTTTTCTGAAAGACTCCCAAAAACATTATTTCAAAACAGCGGGTTTTTCATAGTTTTTTGCATCAAAAGTGGCAGAAAATGTCAAATTAAAGGCTGCCAAAGAGGATTTTCGATGAATGTTCAGCTCTTTCAAAGACCTTTCGTACATTTCCGATTATTTACAGAAACAAATGGGTTTTTGTATGTTTTTACCATAGTGAGGAACGAATATATCTCCAGATATCTTCACACACCCGTTGCATCAGTTGGTATCAAAGAAAACTATTCGATCGAGAATGACAATAGAGAAAAACTGCTTAACATCAACGTAATTGAATCACACTCATCGAAACTCTTCTTCTGATACCTTTAATTTGACGTTTTCTGCCAGATACCCTCTTACTCTATCGCAGCTGTTACTTTTGAGTCAGAAAACCTACGGAAAACCCGATTTTTTGAAATAATTTTTTTGTCAATCTTTCAGAAAACCATCTAAAGAACTCACATTCATGTACTTCACACTACGCTGAACCTCCTCCATCTATTTAGTTTTCAAGCTTTTTCAAGCCAAGTATTTGTTCTTGCTATTAGACATCTTTTAATCGGATTTACTAAACTTTTGAAAACGTTGAGTTTTTGACATTTAGACTTTAATTTAAAAGTCAACAAAGTATGAATAAAGGTTGATTGAGCGTTTCAACTGTAAAGAGAAGTAAACTTTGTCCCGCAACACGCTTATTTCAAGAAAATTTGATAACTATTTTTAATATTTAGGCTTTTTTTTACAAATTAATGTTTATTATACTGTATTTGTCAATTTTCCATTTGATTCACCTACTCAGGAAACAACGGCTATACCTTATCTTGATTTCAGGTAAAAAATATCAGTAAGTGTGACACAATTACTGTCTGTTAATTGAAATAGTGGACTCAATCGTCTTTTGAACACAGGGAGAGCGAAAAGAACTCCAGAGTTCCAGTTCTCGATAGTCGATTGTGGGGATTTAGACACCTCGTATCGTACGTAAAGCTTCTAAATCGTCTCGAAAGCAGAATTGTGAAAGGTTGTACATGTGATTTGAAAGTCGCTTCAAGCTGTCAAGCACCAGTCCTGGGCTCCTACGAGATCCGATACTAGTGGAAATACCTTCTTCGTGTTTTGAAAATTTCGCCCTTCAAACTTGATGAAAATTCAATTCCAAGGACATATTCAGATCTACTCGTCGAGCTCTATCGGGCCATATATGTTTCAAGCAAATCTAATTTTGTGTACCCCTTTCGAATTTCCGACACCTTAATAAAAGAATGTAGGTGACATACTGCGCAGGTTCCGCTTCCACTACTTTCAAACCGAAAACACAACGAAAAGATATTTATTTTGAACATGGTACTAGGCAACAAAGTAGAATCCAAACGCATGTAGTGGTGGCTCGAACTGTCATCTTTCTTTTCAAGTACCAAAGGTTGGCTCTGAATGTGTTTTTCTGATAACAAAAGACAATTTTGCTACAGTCTACCAAAGAAAGGAAAATTTCCACCTTTTCGCCTTGTCAGTAGAAAGGAAATGCAGCTATTCAACTTTCTCTATTCGGATGTAACAAAGGAATTTTTTTCTGCAAGGTAAGACATACCAGACCTCAAAATATTTGATTTTGGCCGGTTTGTAAAAATTTTCTCAAATGTCACCAAAACTGCAGTTTGAAAACGGTGATTTTTGATAAAATCGATATAATGCAATTATGTAGAGTTATAAATATATAGGGATGCACCGAGACGAGAAGTATCGAGAAGCCTCGATACTGTCTCGATAGTCTCGATAGTCTCGATAGTCTCGATAGTCTCGATAGTCTCGATAGTCTCGATAGTCTCGATAGTCTCGATAGTCTCGAGTCTCGAGTCTCGAAAAGAGAAAAGCTCTCTCGTCAGAAAAGCTAATAAGCTTCTCATGGCTCTCGCCGTTATTTTTTACAGTGCAGATGCAAGGCATGCTAAACTACTGCGCTGTTATAGTACGGAGACAGCCTATAGGACTACACATAATAAGTACAGACGAGAGCATTTTTCTCTTCCGCACGAAGACTGGCTCGAAAAAGAAATAAACATTCTTAAGCAACCAATTATAATAAACACGAGAAGAAATAAGGTATTCAAAAAACAAACTAAATTTTAGTTGTTTTTCAGCCATTACTTGATTTTTGGTCTCTATATATGCTTTCATCTTTCTATTGGTCAGCCGTACAAGAAATGGTGTTTTTGAATTTATGAAAAATAAGATGCCATTTTCTGGAAAATTGTTGCATTTCTAGGAACCTGTTAATTTTTCAGAAACTGGGCGATTTTATGGAAAATCAGGCAATAGCTTGAGAAATTTTTATAGAAAATTCTTAAAGATATTTT
>CAJNOQ010002604.1:0-19060 GCA_905250885.1 Didymodactylos carnosus | reverse complement strand
CCCCCCCCCCCCCCCCCCCCCCCCCCCCCCCCCCCCCCGCCCCCCCCCCCCCCCCCCCCCCCCCCCCCCCCCCCCCCCCCCAGGCGGCAGCATGATAGTGAGTTATAAGACAGCATATCATTACTTCTACTTGGGTGATTAGAGTGTGAAACTATGAAGTCATACTATGATAGTGTGATACTATGAAAGTCATACTATGATACTGTGATACTGTGAAAATGTGTTTGTGTGGTATTGGTATGATTAGTCGATACTATGAATTCATGTTTATACTATAGAGTTTCACTGTATCAATTGACAGCTATTGAAATCTTGCAGAAATTCAAAAAAGTTACAGTTGTTGGGGTTACATCTGTTTGTATCTGACACTATCGAATTCAAGCAACATTTTTGTAGTATGGTTGATTGTACATGAACCGTCTTATTCGGGCAATTATTCTACTTTGAAAGTCTCCTAGGTAATATCTTGCCGGACTTTTTTCTGTCAAAGTAACAGCATTACATGTTGTCTGTTTTTTCTTGTGTATATGATACGAACCCGATGCTTGTTCTTATAAACACGTTTTTGTACTTTAATCGAGAAAATTGTCAATTTAATCGAGAATTCAAGTGAAAGAAAGTAGCGAAAAGTAAAGATGTGCACGGGCACCGTTTTCCTACCCGTCCCCGTCCCGAGAACTTGTGTCCGTACCCAACTTATGCTCCTTATCTTATGCCCAAGTTAAGCCGTCCTTAACTTATGCTCAAGTTTTCTCCTTTTCGTTTTTCAGCTAAAAACTTTTGTGTTTCGGCTGGCAATTTTCAAGTTATATTGTCAAGTAACTCTTTTAAAACTCCATGTATTTCAGCTAAAATCTTGTATTTTTTCACTAGAATTTTGTGGTTTTGCACTAAAATCTTCCGGTTTTCGGGTAATTTAAAAGGAAGCGGAACCCGTACCCGTATCCAACCATCGGATCGGATGAGGGTACGGGCCGTGTTGCACATTTCTAATAAACAGCTGCTCTCTTTTTTATTTGAAGTTCTTTTCTCTCTTTATTGAAGATAGAAGAGATCAAATAATAATATATCATACATATTTTTTGTTTCCTCCTTTTAAGATAAAGAAGAAATGAACAATTCAAGATTTGCACAGAATTGTACCCCTTTTCTAAGTAATCTGTTTAAAACTTTAAGAATAATGTCTGTAGCATTTGTGAAAAAAAAGTGAGTAAGCTGGGTTTTGAAAAAAGTACGGTATTTCATATAAAAATTTCATATCTCTGTTAAATCTAACTAACCCACTTGAAGCCTTCTTAGAATATTCTATTCCTAAAATTTTGAAAGTGACTGTAAATCGTTAAACATTTAAATATTTATATTTTACATTTTAAGAGGTAAAAATAATGCAGTTTCTACTTTGAAAACGCAAAATAAATTCTAAATTTTTCTAAGATCCAAAATTAACGTTATTGCATTCTGACATATAAAGTACAAAAAAACAAACGAAAATGCAGGTTGCAATGTCTTAGAAGGAAAATGCCAAACGTGCAGCTTCGTCATTATTATTACGTCATTATGTAATTTGATCTTGTATAATATTGTCAATTTAAAAACAATAGTCAAGGATACCTTATAGGGCGCCAACAGATTTTGTAAACCTACCTCGTTTTTTCTGGTAAGAGATGAAACCTTGATTTACACCGCATTCGATTCGCCTTTTCACAGGCAACAAAAGTATAAAGCCTTTTTTTTGAAAAATTCATTTTTTTTCTAAATCAGAGGTGAAAAAGTCAGAATTCTGCTCAATTTTCTCTATCGGAACTCGGAACCTTTTTGCAATAAAAAAAGCTCAAAAACTGAGTCGACTAATGTGTATTGATATCCTATTTGACTACTTTAGTTTTTGTCGAATTTTCACGTTGAAAAATTATCGAGATTCTCATCAAAAAATGGAAATCAAGTAAAAATTTCGAAATACACAGTTCTGATCCTGATCCTTTTTTATCGTTTCTACTCGAAAAAAAAGCAATGTTGATTATTGTGAACAGCAACAGTGAGTAGTACTTGCCCTGAAAATCTGTTTTTCGTGTTGGATAATAATTCGAGTGGGAAAATAATCGAGGCAACAGTAGTTCTTAACATTTTGCATTCATTCAAGTAATAAACATCGACATTTCACTGTTTCAACCAGCGTTTTCAAGACAATACTGTAAAATGAATCTGACAATATTCTTTTATATAATGCAAAGATAAACAATATAGTTACAATATAATATATTTCAATGATAAGGCTGCTTATATACCTTCTATTAATCATCGTCAAAAATTAATACACAACATACAGTATATGGGTCATATATCCTGAATGACTTCTTCCACTGAAACCGATTGTAAAAATCAACTTCCTTAATAGTCGATTGGGGGCAGACAGTCATAGTTATTAACCGACATTTGAGCGACACCAACAATTGAGCAAAATGCATTATTTAAAGCTACTCATTCTTACCCTCTACGGGTCTCGAATACGACAGAGGAATTTTTATCATGATCGTTATTGAAGTGAACAAGTGTTAAATTAATTTTCCTGATCGGAAAAAAGTCATATTGAAAACTTGTTGAGTCGCTCAAACGTTGGTTGACGGTCACAGTGTACTATAGTGTATTAACCACTGACACGACACCAGTGTAACAGATGCATCTGTTACACTATTGTCTAGAAAATGGGAAACGTATTACCTAAATAAATGTAAAATCTTATAAGCTGCTGTCATCTCAGTTATCGTCTCGCTCTAAAATGTTTTATTCATTCTTTTTTCAACAACATCCGAAGTACATCATCTAATTTCAATAAATAGATACTACGTAAGTAATCGACGTTCTAAAACTTCTTTTTTAAAGTTCGTTAAGTTGCGCAGTCTCACATGTTACCCACAATTTTACTCATTTCCTTAATTATAACTGAATTATCACCTCAAAAGACGGGGATGATTATCTGATGAAATCGGTCCATGCCTGAATTTCATCGACTAATCAAAGGCTAGATATAAAATGAAGAGAGAAACATTTCTAGGTACTTACTAGATCTTAGAACCACTCTCAGAAAAAAATAGGTCGAATCAAATTTGATTAAGCGTCTACTGCATCTCATATATATTATAGATCGTAGTTTTGGATCTTTCTCTCTGTTTCACAATTCCCCACGACTATTATATATCATTCGAAAGCTCTTTTCCTTCGCTATATTTCTGTATACCACATATACGGAAATAGCCTTTCTGACGGCAAAATATGGTCCAATCGAGCTCAAAATTTTACCACAGATACTTCAGACCTTATCTCAGATCCGTTGCTTTTAAAAGGCGTTTTTCAACTTCAACTTTCGGTGTGAAAAGGTTTTCAAAACGAAAAACCCGTTTTTACATGGGATTTTCAGTATTTTTCGGATATCTCGAGAAGGGAAGAATATTTGTCGAAAAGAAAAAAGGCGAATTTGAGATAGGATCTGAAGTATCTATGGTAAAATTTTGAGCTTGATCGGACTATTTTTTCAGGGGGGGAGGTCGTAATGTGTGCCAATGAAAACTGGAGTTTTCGAGAAAACCCATAGAAGAACACGTCAGAAAATTCTGGGCAAAAATACATCGATTTTTTTTTCCGATGCTCTATCTCTGGTATAAATTAGAACCCGATCCAACGTCGGCTTTCCTAGTTTCCAACAGGGTGAAAACAGAGGAGGGAGTACCCTTAAGTGGGATGGAAAAATAACACGACCATATTTAGAATGAGCCGAACAAGAGTTCTTTACAGATGAAGTCGAGAAAAAGACAACAAGTCACGGAAAATTAAACTCAATCTTTTCGGCAATCTATGACGATCTTGTTCAGTTTAAAGTGGGTGAAAAAATTTTCTCACAATTAGTTTCAGTAACCAAGGAGATTGTCTCTAGTCAATTAAGAGACTGTATCTCTTACTGATGCGAGAAAGTTGACAGGAAACTTTTGATAATCTATTTAGAGTAAGTAGCTAGTGAATATGCAGCAAGAGAAACCGCGATGAACAAAAATCAATATTGTAAGGATACACTCTGCCATGCAGAAATTGCAATCAGATACGAAAAAGCAGTGAATCCCAGGACTCTAACTAAAGACTATCGTTACCTGAACTTCCAATCTGTTACCTCAACTAATTTTTCAGTCATTTAGGCGACATTTCATAAATTCCACCGGTAAGTTGATTATGCTATCTGGCTAATTTTAATCATTTTTATAATTTGTGCGGATTACAGTATTTTGTAAAATTTTCCGTTTCGGAGATCTCTACGAGCTTTTGTCCGGAAAGTACACAGAATTTACAGAAGATCGCATCAAAAGAATGAGAAAAAGTAAAAGACTATTAATCAATTTTGATATATATCATCTTTAAGTCGAAACTATTTTAGCCGTTCAAACCTATTTTCTGATTTGTTCCATCTGTCTAGATCGAGAATAAAAAAAATAAGACTTTCTATAATTTTATACGATGCCGTATTTCAGAATGAGAATATTATCCTATGTACTTATTTCTTTGCTTATTCAGATGATCTAGGTATGTAACGACTAATAATGGATTTCAGAACATTTTTATATGTAGAGAAAATGTAGTAAGTCGAAAACACAATAAATTTGCAAATTTTGCACATTTTTGAATGCTTAGATTTCTGCCACAAATAACATTAAAATTTGTTTCACACTTTATTTTTGTATAACAAACATTTCTCTACAAAATGAGATATTCCGCAGCTCTAAATGAGTTTTTATAACTGATTTGGAACGATTTTGTTGAATATTCTAACATTACTTATTAAGCGATGCATAGTTAATGTTCTTTTTAGATGTGTACCACATATTTCTCCCGAGAACTGATTCAAACCGAGATGCCGAGAAACTACGTTTTTCTCTCGCTAGAAGAAGACAGAACAAGCGAACAGGCCGTGGAATGGGACACAGTACCACGTTCGATGCAACTAATGGAGTCAGAAAAAACTAAATGTTCTGCTGATCAGTGTTTAAATACTTCGACATCGATGAATGATGTGCCTCTCGGTGTTACTGAGTATTGCACTTCAGAAGACAAATAGTATTAGTTTCAACATTTTGAGGAAACGTGGTGAACATTATAAGATACTGCGCATAGCCGGAATGAATGGTTACTGTTTTTCGGAGCAGACAACTTTTTTTTTCTGTATTAGAAGAGCAACTTTGTTTGTTGTTTTATTCACGAAAAGTGAGAGAGCCATCAAAGGTCACTGACCTGTAATAAATGACTCAAGCCAAACAACACAAAAAGAGTAATAAAAAAGAACAAAATAAATAAGACAACTAAGGTTAGAACCAGAAATAGTAGAAAAAAGAACAAATTTTAGGAAAAAAAATAAAAAGAAGTAAGCAAAAAAAGAACAGATATAAATTCTTAACTGACAAGCGTTTCACTGGAAGAGATACTGACATAAAGCTATTTTGAAAGAGGCTAAAGAAGAGAGACAAATAACTGACTCTGGGAGATTATTCCAGTCAGTAATAGTTGAATAAAAAAAATAACACAAGTTATTTATTTTATTTCGAATCACTCGAGAGTCATCAAAGGTCCGTGGCCTGTAATATCGATGACTCAGACCAGAATAAAAAGAGATAGAGAAAAAAAAGAAAATAAATAAATAAATAAAACAAAAAATAATAACAGAAATAAACAAAAGAAAAGAAAAAGAGACTAGAACATGCAACGAGTATATAAAAGTAACAATAAAAGATAGACACAAATAAAATAACTCTAGAGCAACAACCAATACCAGTTAATTATGACTAGGAACACGGCTGATATTTTTCAGTAAGAGATATTGAACTAGTACCTTTTTGAAAGACGCCAATGAAGAAAAACAAATAACTGACTCAGGAAGTTTATTTCAGTCGGTAATAGTTGAATAGTAAAAAGAAGAGAAAACTGTTTGAGAAGAAAAACCATTGACACAGATTGGAATGCGAACATATTTAGAATGATGACAGCGTAAGGAAGAGTAATGAGGACGATGAATAGAGTAAAAGACAGAAAGAGGACTGAGACGATGATAAATTTTGAAAAACTGCACTAGTCGAAAATATTTACGGCGAAGAGAGAGGTTTGGAAGAGAAAATTGTGATACAAGTAAAGAGCTAGAAAAGCGATAGTCAAAGTTACGATAAATAACATGAGAAGCAAGATTATTTATAGAATCGAGTACTGAGAGCGAAAAGGAACCATCGTATAAGGCACAACAATAATCAAGTTTAGGAAGAATAGAGCGAGTCCAAAGACACGGTTCAGTGCGCCTGGCTTGCGTCGACAAGCAAGAGCAATGTCTCTGGCATGTTCACTCCACCTAAGATCGTGCGAAACAAGAACTCCGAGACAACGGACAGAAAACACAACGGAAAGAGGGATTTTATTAAGATATAGCTGATTGTAAACAAACGGGAAAGGATCGAAACTAAAAGGAAGCCAAGAACATTTAGACACATTGAGAGACATGAGATTAGAAATAGACCAATTTGAGACAGAATTTATACAGGTTTGGACATGAGAAAAATTAAAAGGATCCGAGGAACAAAGAGGTACAATTAAAAAGGCATCATCCGCAAAAAGATAGATTTCACAATTATATGGAAGAGAAAGAGGCAAGTCATTAATAAAAATAAGAAATAAAAGCGGCCTAAGCACACTGCCTCGAGGTACGCCAGAAGAAACAGGAGAAGGAGAGGAGATAGACTCAATCACACACTGTAAACGATTGAAGAGGTAAGATGACAAGAGAGAGAGAGTAAACAGTCATTCACACCACAACACGACAACTTTTTTAACAGAAAAGAGTGAGAGACAGAGTCAAACGCTTTAGAGAAATCAAAAGACACACCAACACACTTTACACCAGCATTTCAGAAGTTAGAAACAGTAGAAGACAGAAATAACAAGGCGTCAAGAGTAGAGTGTTTAGGAAAAAACCGAATTGTTTATTTGCAAAGAAGGGACTTACATTGCTATAATTTAGTTCTTTCAGACAGTTATGGCGACAGCTAGATCCAGTTTTGACCTTCCTCAATGCAAACGGAAAAGTTGTTAGAAGTCACAGAAAGAAAATGATGAGAAAAATTGACCATTGCGGCCACATAACTTTTATTTTACTTTTACAGTATAGTTTATAAAAGTTAAGAAAGTGTATAGAAAACGAACAAAAAAAAGCAAAAAATTCACAGTAATAAAACATAAAAATGAAAATTTAGACGTCTTCTACGGTCCTGGCGTCGGCTAGATCCAGTCTTAAACTTCCTCAGAGCAAAGGCGATAAAAAGAGTTTTTAAAGAACAACTTTTCTGTAATTTCTTCAACATAGTTCATAAAATAAGAAACACAGAACAGCAAAGATAAAGAAGAAAGTAAAGATTATCGTTATTGATATCGGCTAATGACTTTTCATGGTTAAATGTTTTTATCTGAAACAAAGAAAAACGGCCATTATGCAATTTATTTAGTTATCTGATATTCTAGTATTTCTTTAAAACTACCATAAATCAACCTGTTGGTCTGACGATCGGACAAAGAGACAGTTGTACATCTGTGTGATAAAAGGGATTAAGCCAATAAGATTAATCATTAAAGCGAAATTAGTTAAGATTAGAAAAAAGTGAAGCATAAATCCGAAAAAGCGACGAAGCCTGTAAAGTAGTTTTCTTCATTTACGAACCGAAAAATAGACTGCGAATTGACTTCTACAAAATGGAAGATGTTTTCGCAGGGACAACCAATCATTCGAAAAACTGATGCTACACGATAAAGCCATTCGAAGTCAATGGTAAAAGTGTGGCATCACGAAAAACCAATATTTTTAATGTGACTTTGCCACGGATTTTATCTAATGTTTTTCTACAATGCACATACTAAAAGTGACATTTAATCAACCCATAGGCGGCGGAGCCTGTAGGCTCGTTAGGCTCAGCCTTACCTGAATTGAAATTTGTTCGCTGTCGAATTTGACTCTGTTCGTAGTTTATGTCAACGTATAACACAAGTCGACAATCTTGAGATCATTTCTGACAGAATCTTGATTTCAGGTGAATCTTATCAGATTCTGATCCTATACAATCAATAATAAGATTCAGACTAGAATGACCTGATCTGAAAAAATTTTCAAGATTCATGGTCACTGATTCTTGGTAAGAAATCAAGATCAGTCTATTCTGGTCTGAATCAGGAGATTGTTTGAAAAACACTGATATCTCAGTAACGGCTTCTGGCTAGAGAACTCTGAATATACATTCTAAAAAGTCTTGATATCAGCTATAATATGTACTAAAAAAAGTTCCGCAAAAATGAGTCTCTTTGTTAATTTCAAGTGTATTGGTGAGTACCCAACTGGCTTTTGATTGTACGAGCCATGGTCGTATGACTACACACCATCAGATTCTGACTGAAAATCTGAAAAAAATGGCTTTCTCAGGAAGAAAGTACTGAAATCAAGATTCCGTCAGAAATGATCTCAAGATTGTCGACTTGTGAATATATAAAAGTTTTGAGGAGTAACCAATAACCTTATACTGAGCCTTACCTGATTTGAAAACGTCCCGCCGCCCCTGAATCAACCTGCAGAAGTACTTTTTCCCTTGGCTTTAGTCTACGGTCTTACAAAATGGTTGTCCCTCTGTGTGTCTGTGCATAAAATACGGAAAAATGGCTGTCAGATATTCCATAGATGAACTAATCACAAGAGAGAAACACAGAAAATCGCTTTTTTTACAAAAGAGAGAAAATATTCAAAGCGATGACTAAAATACTGAGGCAGAGGGGGGGGAAGTTAAGCACAGCTTTTCTGTCGTTGGGGAATAGATGTCACCGGAAATCAGTCAGTTTTAAAAACACACAAAAATTAATTGTGGATAATAAAAGTTACGAAATAAAGATAATCTATCATAGCCAATCGATTAGAAATACTCGCAACGCCCCTTCGGATCTTCAGAGGATGCTCACAAATCTTTTTAGCTTTATATTACGCTGTGGCCGTTTTTTCGTGGAATCAGAGTAGTTTATGATTACAATATTTCTCAGCTATCCTGGTGACGAACGCCGACCGAACAGAGGCGTGAGGATTTTTTCAATTCAGAAATATTTTTAGACCTTTGCAGGATCACGAGAAAACGTTTTAGATTTACGTTAGATTACGAATCTTACGTATCATCCAAACAAAAAATTCACAACATATTTCAGATAGCACCCTTCCATTATGTATGTAAGGCCACGTTCGCTTTATAAAAGTTAAATGAGCTAGAGGAAATGTCAAATTCTGATTGATGTATATCTTATTTAGATGTGAATACTCAAATTTAACTTTGAAAAGTTTGTACTATGAGCGTAACTTAATCAGATCATGGTTTCTTTATATTATTATTATTTTCTATTGATTCTTCTTACACCAATGACAGGCGCTTGTACACCATAGTGTTCTCTATACCTAGGTAATGGTTGATGATCACGTTCTCTTTTTATATTACATTCATTTTGTTTCTTTTCTCGTTCGTATGCAAGAACAAGGCAACAAGGAAAAAACACAAAATAATAATCATGTAGCGAAGCGAGTATAATATAATAGAGATGCTCTTTGCTTTTTTTTGACTGAAAAAATAAATTAACAGACAAAAAAAATATAGCTCAGTCGACGAACTACAGTCTCTACTCACAATTTGCCGCTTTCGTCATACTACGTTTAGTGTATGACTGATCTACACCTTTTCACCCTTTTTTTCATTCTTCTATTTACATTCTTCTTTTCTTTGATGTATGTCTGCTACCTATGTTCTTTATTACAATCAATCACGTGACACATGTAGTCTTCTTGTATGTGATTTTATCTTAACTATGTTTCCCCCTGCAATTTTGGTTATCTCTACAGATAAAAATTATATAATCGATTTTTTCTCTTATGTTCTATTTACTAATTTTACTAGTTGCTTCTTTTCTCTTTCTTTCGTTGTTAAAATAGAGCGTATAACAACACGTGATCATTGCTCAGGTAAACATTTTAACATTCACATCGTCTTTTAGATTTATATTTCCGAGTTATTCAAAAATTTAAAGACAAAATGTATAAAACTGCAATCATCCTTTTGGTTATTTGTTTATCATTGGCTGAATGTAAAAAAAGTGCAACGGATAAAGTTGTCGATGCAGCAACTGATATAAAAGATAAAGTCGTTGAAACGGTACGTAGTATAGATGACTTTTTTGATTGATAGTAATCTATTATGATGTTTTTAGGTATCGGATGGATTAAAAGTCGCTGCTGATAAAGCCAAAGATGTAGCAAGTGATGCCTACAAAGCTGGAAGTATGTTTGCTCAAATAACGATCACAAATAAAGTTCTTTTAGTAACTTGTCTAACGAGGAAATCTCGCCGGGTGTCTAACTTCGTTTGAGCTCGTATTTTAGTGATCGATAGAGCACAGGAGTGTAACAAAAAGCCTAAAATGATTTGCGCTGTTGTGGCTATTTTCCCGAGGTATGGTTAGTTTAGTGAAATACGAGTTTTTAGTAGTTTTTTTTGTAAGGCACTATTCTAATATGTTAAACAGGTGAAACCCATAGCAAAATTAGCCCGTATGCTGCAAAAGTTTCCTACCTTAGCCTTCTATCCTTTGTGAGAAATCGAATTTTCTTTTTCATTATCAAGTTTGCTTTGACACTCATAAATTGACAAAAGCATTTATAATCTCTATTCGACTGCTTTTAAGTGTTTCTACTATTGAATTATACGACAATTAGTTGTTTTTTCATCTGTAGTATGCAAGGCAGAGCAGATGCCCTATGAAAAACAAAAAATTCGATCTCTCAAGAAGGACAGAAGGCTAAACTCAGAAATTTTTTTGCACCATACGAGCTAATATTGCTGTGATTTTCAACTGTTTTAACCCATTGGAATAGTAGGTTACAGTAAAACTACCCAAAACTCGTATTTCAATAAATTAACCGTAACTTGGGAAGGAAGGCGCAACAGTCCAAATGCTTTTAGGCTTTTTGTTATACTCATGTATTCTATCGATCAGCAAAATATGAACTCAAACAGAGTTAGAGATTTCCTGGTAAGCTTACACAGTGATACATAAAAGTTTATTATATTGTAAAGGATACTATTTCCTAGATACATAAAACGAAATATTTTTATTTATAGGTAAAGTGGTCGATCAATATGCTGAAACTGGTAGTGAATATTTGAGCGATGCTACTGATTATGTAAAAGATAAAGTAAGTATTAATTTTATTCTATCATTCTCTATCCATTCATTTTTCGTCTATTCTAGGCAGCTGATGCAGCAAAAGTTGGAGGTAAACAAACTTTATTATTATTAATGTTTTACATTTTGTTTCTAATTTAAAACATTTCTAGCTAAAGTGGCCGGTGAATATGCTGATCAGGCAAAAGCTACGTTAAAAAATGTTGCAGATGATACTTTAAAATCAGGTATGCAGTATTATTACATTAAAATTTTTATTTTATATCTTAATTTCTCCTTTTAGCTCAACATTTTGGTAATGATGCATTGGCAGCTGGTAAAGAATATGGTCAAGAAGCACTCAAACAAGGTCAAAAATTAGGTAATTCTATTAAAGACATAATTAAATAACTAATTTTATGGACATATTTTTCTTTTTATCTAATTTAGGAGAACAAGCAGCGGCAGCTGGTGCAGACTATGCAAATGTGAGTTGTGATTTTCTTTTTTTGTGAAAAATGTTTCAATTTATCTCGTTTTATATTATTTTCTAGGATGCATTGAAAGAAGGAGAAAAATTGAGTAAAGAAGCATGGGAAACAACGAAAGAACAAGCAAATCAAGCATTGAAAGTAAGTAATAGTTCAAACATTAGAATCAACTATTTTGTATTTTTGTCATGTTTTTCTTTATAATTAAGAATGGTAAAAAGGCAGCTAGTGAATCACTTGAAGAAGCGAAGGAAAGTGCTCCTGGTGTAAGTATACGATCATTTTGATTTTGAAAACGTAATGACGGTCATTTTTAATGTTTTAGAAAATAAGATCAGCTAAAGAAACGGCAACAGAAACAGCTGAATCAATAAAGGAGAGTGGATCGGTAAGATATTGTCTTTGTGTCTATCACTAGTCTCATTGATATTTGGACATTTAGGAAACATTAAAATCAGGAAAAAAAGTAGGTGACAAACAATGGGAGACAACAAAAGAAAAAGCAAATCAAGCATTGAAAGTGAGTTGTATTCTAACTTTGATTAACCATTTTAAACTTTTATCATTATGTTTTTTCTTCTTAAATCAAGGATGGTAAAAAAGCTGGTACTGAAGTTATTGAAGAAACGAGAGAAACTGGTCACAAAAAAATAAAAACAGCCAAAGAAAGTGCAACAGAAACAACCGAGAAGGTTCGAGAGCATGGAAAAGATCTGTAAAAATAATTAAAACATATTCAACAGACTATAAACAAATCATAAATACTTATTTAGCGCTTAGTTTGACTCTCTCATTGTTGTTGTTTTTGTCTATTTTGTGATTTCATTTTTTATGTTCATTGTATTTACATAATCAAGCAACTCAGCTCGTACATGCACTGATTGATAATCATGTGTATGAATCTTTTTTTTTTTTTGCTTCATGTCAGTTGGTCTCTTGCACTGGTGATACGATTAAATATATGTTTTTTCTTCGTCATGTGTCATCGTTTATGTTTTTTAAAGTGGTTAATCAATAAGAAAACGAAAATTCATTTTCAATTTGATAATACTGTGCACAGAACAAATGTATCATAACTTCTAGTTCTACGTATTTTTTTCTTCTGTATTGTGGCTCTCAGTCGTTTTTTTTTGTCTGTTTTTCTATTAATAAATGCTTTTTAACGAAAATTCTGGCTTCGTACTGAACCTTTTTCTAAAAAAGAGGAATTAAGGAGGAATGCCACCAAAAAAAGGAGAATCTAAATTCTAAGTTAAAAACACTAATTGCACAAATAAAATTGAAGATGAAAGCAAACAGATTATGCAATATATTTTGGCTTTGTGAGAAGAAAATGGTTGTGTATCACTGTTAACGGAGTTTTTTATGTCGTCTTTTTTTCTTGAGTGATTTTTATTCTAATATTTTTGAAAAATTTTATTTAACAAAATTGAGAGGAAGAAAAAACAAAAATATCAAACATGTTCTAGAGAGAATGAATAGAATCGTCTGGATTTAAAATGTGCAAGATATTTATACACGATGAACAGAGAGAGAGAAAAAAGGAAAATACAAGTTAAAAGAATTATTGATGATAAGAAGACTAGAAAAGGGGAAAATACACATACAAAATAGAGAACTGCTGATGACTCCCCATGCAGTGATAGGAAATTTCTATTGACCATAAAAATACTTTTAGAAATTATTGAGTATAACACTGCTACGAAAATCATAATAGATTTTAAAACAAAAATCAATTTATGGTTTATTCAAACCTTCGATAAAAGACACTTATCATCATCAGGAAAAACAGAAAAGTGAAATACAATCTCTCTATATATAGTAAGAGTGCTAATTAATAGAGTATAGATAAAGAAGGAATAAGAAAAAGCTAATAATGTGATTACTAATTAATGTAATTGTGTTTAATACAGAGGTGCAGAATCTTACGTTTGCGCAACCGGCCGGTTGTGGAAAAATTTTGAAAAAATGTCTTTACTGTGGAAATTTAGAAAAAATGGCTTGTGGAAATTTTTGGGAAAAAATTTTTCGGTTGTGGAAATTTTTGGATTTTGTGTAAGGTTCTGCATCTGTGGTTTAATATAATGGTGTTTAACCTTCTGATTTGAAAGAACCAAAAACAGCTGTAAGTCCATAACGAAACGTAAGTCCGTAACGTTTTTGTTTTTGATGTATCTGCCAGTCAAAACACTTTCGAGACAAATCTTTTTTTGCTTTATATAGGCTTAATTCTCAGCTACATTTGCTATGAAAAGGTTTTTTGAAAGAATCTCATTATTCGCTAAACTTATTATCTGTTTTTGCTCTGCTCTACATTCACTTCTATTTTTTGTAAGTTCATAACGCTCAATATTATTTGTATAAAAACCGTGCCACTTGGCTGAAACACACAATATGTTGGTTGCAAATAGAACTCACCGAGCTCTATCAGCTGACGCAAGAACGATCCTCACAGCATCGTGTTGTGGATAACCATTCATTGTTAAGGTTTCTTTCATTGATGAAAACTCTATTATGATTTTCGTAGCAGTATTATATTCAATAATTTCTAAATTTATTTCTACTGTTCTACCTTCAAATTATAAAAATACTTATAGTGCAGTAAGGATCGAGATCATTTTGTAA
Organism: Didymodactylos carnosus; assembly: GCA_905250885.1. Classification (NCBI taxonomy): domain Eukaryota; kingdom Metazoa; phylum Rotifera; class Eurotatoria; order Philodinida; family Philodinidae; genus Didymodactylos; species Didymodactylos carnosus. The sequence continues at coordinate 4,694 of CAJNOQ010002604.1, read as the reverse complement.
CTATCACTACAAGAACAGACGGTACTATGTTCGTAGCAAATATAAGAAACAAGGTATGATAACTAAAGTGTTAAGAAAGCTCTTTGATCAAGCGCTATTGGAACACTAGTCAGCTTTGTCCAAAAAGGAGGAAATAGAGGAGAAAATGGTCAAAAGAAGGTAAAAGGAGGAGAAAATTTTATTTAGGAGAAATGAGGAGGAAAGGAGGACGGGTGCGGTGCCAGCAAAAATTACATATGAAAGAAGATATATACTAAATAAAAATGTAAGTAGTGACTGGATAAAGTGAAGATTTATTTTTGAAACAGATTGTTTCTCATATTTAAAATTATTTTGTTTTGAGTTTCGCATGAAGAACTATATAGTTTTGGTGGCAATCTGGCTCTCACTCGACTTTCTTTTCCTCTTTTTGTCTATAAATTCTATATGTACTCGAACTGACTACATATGAATGTATGCTTGCATATATAGATCCAAAAGAACAAAGACATGTAACATACAGATAGCTAAAGATGATGTCATCTTTCATATAGAATAACAGTGATCACAACTAGACGAAAAAAAACAATAAATGAACGAAATTTCTGTTGTTTTCTCATTTTGCAGTGCGCATATTATGAATGATGTAAAATATATATGAACAATACTGAATTTCATTTTTTGCTGTTTTGATTCGCTATTAAACGCAGATCATAGATATGCCACCGTTACATGCTTCTACATTTGCGAGGATATTTATTTGTTACCATTTTTCGCCTGAAAAAATTGAACTCTTTTTTTTTAAAACTATAGATCCTCTTTTTTTACAAACTGTCGATGGAATACCAGGTGGCAATACCTAGCTTGAGTATATTTCGTTGTTGAATCGGCACGGCTGGTAAACTTTGCTACTGGAGTGAAATTCCGTGACGAAATTTTGACATTTTGGTGTGTTTATATTTTTTTAACAGTGCTGTGGAACATCTCGAATTGTAAAGCAAACATTTCTCTACAAAATGAGACGTCTCGAGGCTCTGTACGTTTCTTTGTTTAAATAATAAACGGTAAATATTAAATGCTACTTTACCAAAATAAAATTTGAGAACGGCGTTTTGTATTTTCCTTTTAGTTTTTAAACATAGAAACGTACAGTGCCTCGAGCAACGTTTGCTAGACGTTCATGCAGTATTGTGGAACGTACTTTCGTTAAAAAAATATACACACAGCAAAATGTCAAAATTTCGTCACGGAATTTCACTCTGGTACAACGTTTTCGAATTAGGCAGGGAAGTAGAGAACCTCCTCACCCTAAATTTTGGTACTGTCCACCAAACTTTTGGAGTTTGTGTTCGGCCTACTTTTAAATTCTGATTGTCCGTCAGAATAACTGGCAGACAGTCTTTTAAGTTCTTTATTGTTGGGTCAAACGAAGTTGAACGGGTTTTTAGCACACTTCTTCGAGTGAAAACATGGACACAAAATCGTATGGGAGACGTGATTCTTGAAACGTGTATCAAAGCTACGAGTTTACAACTTCCATTAATCCTAGAAGTTATAATTTTGTTATAAAAGATTTTATTTCTCATCCAGGTCGAGCCAAAGAACGAAATATATCGTTATGAATGACTTGGACGAATATTAAATATTTTTTTCGTTGAAAAAATTAATTCTAATACGAAGTAACAAAAGTTTTTTTCAATTAACGATTGTTACACTTATTTAGAAAAAAGCTGTCCGCCAAACAAATCTCTGCACCCTAATAAAAAAACAATCGGAAAGCCTACTCTGGTAGCAGAGTTATCTGATCGTGCCAGAATATAATATGAGTAAACGGATTTGTTGTCAAAGTTAAAAGTTTGAATATAAACAAAATTAGATGTAATACGCACATAATTCTCTGATGAATTAAGGCATTACGTTTTTCTTTTCACATATTACACTTATATACGAGATCAGTATGAGAATGATGTATTTTCTAGCAAACAAGGTAAAATATTCATTTTGTTTTTTCTTCTGTTATATGTGTAACATAGATAAAACAAAATGTATGTATATACGATAGAATGAAAATAGTGCAAAGCGCATGTTCGGTTCACGGTCATCTCCCATTAATGTTTTGAGAGAAACTTTTCACAGTGATTATACTTTTTGTAGTCGAGTTGAGTAAAACAGATTGCAGTTTGATCTAAAAAGAATTACGCTGATTTAGAGAGTATACATATAATGTCCCGTTTGAAAACTTCTCAATTTTTATATCTGACAAAAAAATTGACTGATCATTTTGTCCAGAAACACCTGAGGCCAAAGGACACAAGCACGGAATCACAAAGCCGCTTGTTTGAGAAAAGAGTACAAACGGTTAAATTACTCATACTAGCCAAAGCCTGAATGGAATAAACTATAAATTTGAAATAAGATGAATAGTAAATCTTTTTCACGTGCCTGTTTGAGATGATTACTTAAAATATTGTATTCTAATTCTGGAATATTAAAAAATGACTCAATATCAGTATCCTGTGGCGGGATAATCTAAATATAATCGTTAATTCAAAAATTGGTGTTCTTAGTCAATAAAAAAAAACCTTTCTCACCAGATTTGCATCTAAAACAACAATCCAAATATCATCAAATTTTTTTGTATGCCCTTTGTATGAAAAAAACTAGCTGGTACGTCAATTAGAAATGGAGTTGAATTCAGTAATAACTAAAGACATAAATGAATATTCTGATTTTTAGAGAAGAAAATAAAAATGTTTTATATGATTACTTGTTTATCACCGTTCAGCACCCGTCATACAGGTTGGTCATAGTGAAATGACCCGAAACATATATTCCGGTGGATAAAGTAAAGCGACAAATGCTAAAACACTCATTGTTAATGCATTATAATCACGAGATTAAAAGACCACCTTAAAAAAATAGCAGACAACAACATGAAGAATTTAGAGCTTTACAATTCAAATTATTACCTTTATTTTCTAGCATTATCAATGTTACAACACGAATACATAAATCAATGTCTAACAACTCGAATGATAAGTGTAAGGGAAAATCGACAAGTGACAAACGACTATGATCAGGTAGCGCAAATAACATCGGTGGTTCATTTAGTAAAACTTCAACCTTAAAATAAAAATAGAAAAATTTCCTTTATAAGAGGTCTTTTTCTTTTCAAACTATTTACTTACTAGTATTTTTGTTTTACCCGGTATAGAAACTGGTGCACTTAACAAACATAATATCCATGTTTAAATTTCTTGAATTTCTTGTGCAACTAAATTCGATCACATACTTGACCACTCAATACACTCAAACTGTTTTTCTAAAATGAAAACAAAAAGTCATTGTTGTTTAGTTGTAATTGTATTTAACTACCTTGATGTACATCTTGATGCTCCCGCTTTTTTTTTGCACATGACCGTTCATTACATGCATAGATAATATTTTTTAATTTAATTAAACATTCTCGAAATTGTGTAAAAACTGGATGATGACTAATTAGACATAACGATGTTAGCGTATTATTTCTCAAACGCTGTCGTTTTCTTTTACGTTCACCTATAGTCAAATTACTACTACTATTTGTATCTGTCATTAGACTATTTTCTTCATGTGTTTATGATTGAACCGATTGTTGAGTACCATCATCGGATGAATATTGTCCAACAGAATCGGTTTCCGGCGAACGAGTTGATAGCTGAGATTTAACGGATAAAGTTGATTGTTGACTATTTGCTGTTGTTGACTGACTTGTTCGTTTTGAAAAATGTCGATAAAATTGACGCAAATACCAAAACGTTGTCGATTTGAATCTTTTTCTGTTAGTGTAAATATGAATGATGTTGTATTATGAAGACTCGTTCGTTGATGTCCTGTATTGATACAACCCTCAGGTTGACAAAAAAAGATAACATTGGATGGTAATGAAAAATATGTATGATCATTCAATGGACAACGTCTTAATAATTCAGGCGTTTTTGTTATATGATTAAAACGGTTTGGATGTCGACAGCAAACAATAATAACATAGTCAATAAGACGAGGAGAAAAATATTTTTTTGTTTGTTCACACATTTTAATAAAAACGATGAGACTATTGCATCGAATTCAATTTCATCTAATAGTTGATCAACTGATTTTGGAAGAACTAATTCTGGACTTTGGTGTCGTCCGTTGACTTTGCTGCTGCTTTTATTTGGTTTTGGTAGTCTTTCAATTATTTCTTCAAGATTTTCTTTCGAATCCAATTTGGGCTTCTCTGATTGAGTATTTTGTTTCATATTATTAGTTAGATCGAAAAATAATTCAAGTTTATTGGAATCTATATTAAGTCTATAGCGTAGATTACGTAGTAAAGCCTTAAAGACATCATCATTCTCAGCCGTTGCTAGACGTTGGAAAATGCGAGTAAATTCTTCCAATTCTTTTGGATATGTATTCTCTAGTTCAATTTGAATTCTAGACTTGACCATTTTGTTTTTTTCCGAATAAAGAAAATCTGGAACATCTTTTGGATCTATTTTCAGCTTATCGGATGCTGTTTTAATACGTTCTACATTCAAAACATAGTTCGGATTTTCGGCTTGCTTGCTCAATTCTTCGTCCAGAATTTTACGGTACTCTTCTATGGGCTTCAAATATCGGGATAATTTATCTGTTTCATCAATTAGATTCTTGATCAATTCCTGAAAAGTGAATTATTAAACAAATCACCG